>JBCAUG010035076.1:0-10106 GCA_038406175.1 Haplosyllis leylae | reverse complement strand
TTTTTTTTTTTTTTTTTTTTTTTTTTTTTTTTTTTTTTTTTTTTTTTTGTTTTTTTTTTTATGTGATAGGTTGTGTGCAAAATTTCTCAAAAAGGTAAGCGTCACTCTTTATAACTTATAACTTTTAATTTTTAACTTTAAAATCATTATTTTTTCCCTCTTTTTGAACTTTTAACTTTTAACTCTTAACCTTTAACGTTTAACTTTTTACTTTGTAATCGCTAACTTAATTTGACTTTTGACAATGCCTGTCCTCACGAGGAAAAGGTCAAAAGACCTCGTGAGGAAAAAGCAGGGTTCAAGCCCCTGCTCCTCGGCCGCACCGCAGCCAATCAAATGCGGAAAGGCCAACAGTAAGCCCACACCACCTGACTTGGGTTCAAGCCCCGGTATAGCCACCCAAACCACTCCAAAACGGGTGAATAGCGAGGGATCAAGCCCCAGCCCCCCAACCAATCCACCAGGGAAAAGAGCCGCACTCTTGCCCACCCCACAGAAAACACCAACCTCGGTGACACGTGAGGGTTCGAGCCCCTGCACGCCAGCCACACCGCAGCCAATCACATGCGGAAAGGCCCCTCCCTCGACAACCGCACCGCGTCGGAAAAGAGCCGCACTCTTGCCGACCCCACAGGGAGCCCGCACCGAGATAGAGGCACCGACGCCAACCAATGGGGGACCGTCCCCACTCAAACAAAAGGCGCCGCCGGGAGCCAATGAAAATGCCGCGTCACCTCCCACCAAAACCGGAAAAGAGGGTTCAACCCCCTCGGGACAAACTGCGAGAGGCAAATCGTATGCCGAAGCAGTAGCCCCCAAAGCCAGTACCGCCTCGCCCGATCTTGTGACTAAGACCTGCACTATCGTGGCGAAGCAGGTAGGAGGCACACAGGTCCTACTGCACAAACTGGACCAAACTAAAATAAAAACTGTGCTAGAGCCGGCAACGGGCAAAATCTTGTCCGTTAAAGGCAGTAAAGCACTGTTCTTAAACGTTCCTGCAGAAGCAGCCATTCTGCAGGACCTCAAAAAGCGGGGTAGTGTAACAACTACCCTGTGCCATGAGGTAAGGGTGAGGTTCGAACCCTACAAACCCTACCTCAAATTCGTCCTCAAAAGAGTCCCACCAGAGACCAAGGACAAAGACATTTTCCACGCGGTCAAAAAAGATATCCGCGTGGTTAATATACAACAAATGGGGAGGTCCCGGGCCTACCTCATAACAACATGTGGAGGTACCCCTCAGGAGGGATACCGCCTCGGGCACAAATGGAGCCCGATAGAGGAGTACCGGGCTCCCAACAAACAGTGCGGGAGGTGTCTCCGACTGACGCACAGCAGCATCCAATGCCGTGCGCAGTCACCCAGATGCGCAATATGCGCGGGAGACCACGGGGCAAAAACCTGCCCCCAAAAAAAGATGCCCGTCAAAAATAGAAAATGCGCCTTGTGCCAAAAAATAGGACACGGCGCAAACTATGAGGGCTGTCCAGCAAAACGCGCCTCCCCGAATAAAGGGAAGGAGGGGACCAAGGC
Source organism: Haplosyllis leylae (assembly GCA_038406175.1). NCBI lineage: Eukaryota > Metazoa > Annelida > Polychaeta > Phyllodocida > Syllidae > Haplosyllis > Haplosyllis leylae. The sequence continues at coordinate 8,570 of JBCAUG010035076.1, read as the reverse complement.
TCCCCACACGCCCGCTGACACAGCCCCAAAAAGAAACAAGCAACCAGCAACAAAACACAACAGCCAAACAACAATAGCCCCGCACAGAGAAACAGCAACCAAAACAACCACACAGCCAGGAAACAAGACAAACCACCCACCGCCACCAACACCAACTAATACGGTAAGAAAAAACGAAACCACAACAGAGCTCAACACAATCAAAAAACAACAAGAAGACATGCAAAAAATGTTTAAAAAAATTGTCACCCTATCTACCAAAATACAGAAACAGCTAGAAAAACAAATGAAGAAGGCACACCAAATAACAATACAAATGGACAAAAAAATAAAAGCCTTCAAAAGACTTAGGGGAATCAGAACCCCCTAACACAAAACAAAACCAATAATGGAGAGCACACCAAATATCGAAATTATACAGTCAAACACAAGAGGACGAACAGGAATCACATCACTAATTGGGAAAATACACAATGCAAAAATACAAAACCCAATCATAGCCATACAGGAAACATGGCTTAAAACAGAAAACAGACTCAGCATCCCAAACTACACAGCATTCAGAAACGACAGAACACAAACTAACAACAGGACAAACGGCGGAGGTGTAGCCATACTTGCACCAAAAAACATCAAAATACTAGACACGGGAAACATAAACACCGAACACATAGAAGGGAACTGGATCCAAATAAGGACCAAATCCAAAACAATCAAAATAATCAACATATACATACCAAATGGGAAGAAAATCACAGGGGAAGACCTAGAAAGCATCGGGAAAGAAATCACAGAAAACACCATAATCGTAGGGGACTTTAATGTAGAGCACACACTATGGGGCAACAGAACAACAAACAACGGGAAAAAACTAGCCCAGTTTATAGAAAACAATAATTTAATCACACTTAACACCGGAGAAACAACCAGAATTCCGGAAAACCCCAACGAAATAGAAACAGCCATAGACCTCACAATAACCACCGCTAACATCAACTGCACAAATTGGGAAACAAGGGAAGATCTAGTAGTAAGTGACCATATCCCCATCCACACGATAATAGAAGGCGCACCACAAACAGAAAGGGCACCAAGCAAACCTACTCTAAAATACAACCGCGCCGATTGGACAAAGTTTCGCACCCAAATTAATAACATAAGGGAAACGCATATAATAGACAACAACATGGACACCTACAACGAAAACATGACAACAGCCATACTACAGGCAGCAACAGACAGTATGCCACACAAAAACATGCCAACCCAAACAATAAAACAGCACAAAGAAACCCACAAGGCAACCAAAAACAGAAAAAATAAACCAATGGCACCCTGGTGGAACCAAAAATGCACAGAGGCACACAAAGAAACGATAGCACGCCTCAGAAAGTATAGGAAAACGCGCGGAAATACCCAGCTACAAGAATATAAAACCTCTAAAAACAAACTACAAAAAATAATACAGACAGCTAAAGACACTGAATGGCGCAAATTCTGCCAACAACTAAACGACAAAACCCCAGCCACACTGGTCTGGAAAAGATTAACACAAATTAAAACTGGAAACAACACAACTAAAATGAGGAAAATAACAAAGCCCAGGCTAGCCACTACAGACAAAGAGAAAGCCGAAGTCATCGCCGAACAAATATACAAGACAAGCTCCAACAACAACCTAGGCACAAAGGAAACAGAACGTAGAACAGAACTAAACAAAGAATTCATCAACATAAACTACCCAAACAAGACTGAAACGTACAACACACCGATAACCACAACAGAAGTCAGACAGGCAATAAACAGCAAACAAGACACAGCCACAGGCGAAGACATAATTAGTTACAAAATTATGAAACAACTACCCGAGCATGGAATACAACTGCTCACTAACCTTTTCAACAAAATTTGGGAAACGGGCTCAACCCCACAAATTTGGAAATCAGCAACAATTATCCCAATACTCAAACCAAACAAGGACCCCAAAGACGCAAACTCCTACCGTCCGATCTCGCTAACATCACACATAGGCAAAATAATGGAGACGGTAGCAAATGAACGACTTAAACATTTCCTAGAAAATAACAACATAATCTCACACACCCAATCAGGCTTCAGGACAAACAGATGCACGCTAGACCAAATCATGAAGCTACAAACAGACTTCATAAAGTGCAAAAAATACTCCAAGAGAGGCAAATTAGCGGCAGTCTTCCTAGACCTCAGCAAAGCCTTTGACCTGTGCTGGAGACAGGCAATCATACACAAGATTTCCAACCTAGGCATAGCAGGAAGGCTGCTAAATTATATAAAAGACTTTCTAGACAACAGGACTTTCAGAGTAAGGATCAACGACACCACATCCAAAGAATACAAACTAGAAAACGGGGTCCCCCAAGGCAGCGTCCTCAGCCCGAACCTATTTACAATCTTAATAAATGACCTCCAAAACTCAATAACAGACCCCGCCGTAAAACTAGGACAGTTTGCCGATGACAGCGCAATCTGGACCGCCGGCCCAAACATAAAATACCTACAAAGGAAATTACAAAAACAACTGAACAACATAAACCAATGGATGGAAAAATGGGGATTCCAAATAAACAGCCAAAAGACAGTAGCAATAGTGATAGGCACGCCATATAAAACAGGCATCACACTAAATCTAAAGGGGCACAAACTAAAAGAAGTACATGAAACTAAATACTTAGGAGTAACCCTAGACAAAAAACTAAATTGGAACAAACACATCAATTACACCCACCAGCAATGCAGGAAGCTGCTAAACATTATGAGATGGATCTCAGGGAAAGGGTGGGGCGCATCAGCTAAAACCCTCAAACTTTTCTATACATCATACATACGATCCAAATTGGACTATGCGGCAATAATATACAAAAATGCTAACAAGCGACATTTGCAAAAACTAGACGCAATACAGAATCACGCACTTAGGATAATAACGGGAACACTGGGGCCATGCCACAAAGAAATACTCGAAAATATAACAGGAATAGAGCCCCTAGAAATAAGAAGAGAACAACAGGTGGCCAACTACACAACACAGGCCCTAATAGACCCAACCCACCCCTACCACCAAACAGCTCAAAAAGAAAACATACTGAAAGACATAGCGCCCCAAATCAAAAGGAAAGAAAAAGTAATAGCCCACTGGCTTCAAAAAGAAATACAAATAGACATGGAACTAGCCCTCAAAATATCCAAGAAGGAGGAAACCCCAATGGAAATGAAAACTAAAACCCTAGAACATATTGAAAAATACAAGAACGCCGACATAGAAATCTACACAGATGGATCCAAAGACGAAAATAAAGCTAGTGTAGGAAATTACTGCAAAGACCCCCAAAACACCCAAAACTTTAGAGTAACAGACGGGTCCTCAATATACACAGCAGAGGCAATAGCAATAATAGCAGCCATGACCACCATAATGACAAGAAATTGCAAAACAGCACGAATATACACGGACTCACTATCTGTCCTAAAGTCTTTAAAACAAAACGGCAAACGCACCAGCAGACCGGACTTAACCAGCAAAATTAAAAAACTAAACACCATAATCCAGAAACAAGGAAAACACCTAACGATAATATGGATACCGTCCCATATAGGCGTCACAGGAAACGAATACGCAGATACAGAAGCTAAAAAAGGACTCGGAAAAGTTACCTTCATAGACACAAAACTTGGCAAAACAGAAATCAAATCGATCATTCGGAAAAGACTTAAAAAACAGTGGATAAAACAAGCATCTACGACAAAACATGGGAAAAAGGCCATTAAAATCTTTGGACACATCACCGGGAAAATCAAAATGAAACAAAATGCAAAAGTTCCACTATATAGAAAATTCATCAGAGTAATTACAAACGCCACAAAAGACCAGTTCGCAGAACCATTCTGCGAAACATGTCAAACCAGAAACTCTGTGCAACACTACCTACTAGAATGCAACAAATACAACAAGGAAAGAACAATTTTTAAAAACAAAATAGAAGATATGGGAATAGAGTTTAACACAAAGAATATATGTAAACACGAAGGACCGACAACCAAAGCACTTAAACAATATATAATTGAATCAAAAGCAGACCTCTAACAAATAAAGCAATAACCACACACAAAGAGCACACATCAGCCAATAAATACGACAAACTAAGCCAACAAACTGCGTTAACAATACTAAAAGCAAAAAGACATAATGCATAACAACAAGAACACAACAAAACAAACTCACCATAAGGGAAAGAAGGGTAAAACCAAGCAGACCAATAACGGTAAATCCCTCACGGAGAGGGACAGTTATCTTAATTATCACAGTGATGGCTGTCCCTCTCTGAAGACCCTTGCAAAGCTGAAGACACCAAAGTAGCTAGTACAGCCTAGAGGGGCAGGCCAAATGGCTTTCCAACCGTCGGCATGTCTACCTGTCAGCCACTCTATACACAGCGTATCTGCCCATACACCACCCCGAGAACTCATTCAAATCCTCGTCCCCCCCCCCCCCAATCTGTCCATACGCCGTGCCAGCTACCAAGCTCTACCCTTCCACCTACCCAAGCCCCTATACCCACACCCCCTGCATGTATATGTAAAAGGCCCCCTCCCCACCCCCATCAACCCAAGCCAACATGCCACCCTGCTATCTAGCTACAAACCACAGCGACAAACGGAGTGAACTTGGCCACCACTCCTGGCCCCATACCCCACCCACCCAACCAATAACGGAGACACAAACGTCCCACACAACCCGACCCTAGGTTCAACACCAATGGGACACAGACGTGACCTGCCTGAAGAGGCTAGTTTGCACCCTAGGCCGGCGCCGGCGGGGACTGAAAGAGGTGACGGAGGTTTTGTCCATGGGCAAGGCATACCGCGAGGCCGCCGATCACGACACTCGGGCCACGCGGACGCCGGCGTGCAGACGGGCTGAACAGGACAGGTCACAAAAAACCAACCAAGAGAAAAAACCCGAAAGGACTAGGGCTGAGGGGCCGAGTGCGAGGGACGTCGAAGTCCGCGAAGCCCAGGTATAGCGCCCACCAGTGGAGGGTTATAGGGGGCCGCCCCGCTGCACGCGGACCGGCCCCACTACGACCCGCAACTGGTTGGGTCCCACCGCTCGCCCCCCCGACTCAGACCTGTGACCAGTAAAGGATGTGGATCACCTTACCCTTTTCTGAAAACCTCAGCGCTCGCAAATCGAACCGTCTCTAATCTTGTAGACCTTAGCTCTCCACAGATTACGGAGTGAAGGACAAAGGAAGGAGAGACCACTCCTTCCAAGGACTCCATTCCAGAGAAAGGTTCGAGCGAGTAAGTAAAAATTGTTATCGTGCGTCCCGGCCTCCAAAAACCACCAAAGAAAGACATACTCCCCAGCTGTGACTTATCGACAATAGGAACAATATACCGAATCTGACTTACCAAACGAGACGAAATGACGAATCGGGCTCGTCATTCTCCCAAACAAGACGTGTCACGAGGCCTTGTCTTCCCATCCCCACAAACCCTACATGGACCATGTCCACCGGGGCCGACCCTACATGTTTTATACGTTTGTAAAATTCGTCGTGTGAAAGACTCTCGGCTCCCTACCCCGTCTCAAACTTCCTCAAAGTCCAACACCGAACCGCAGCCGGAAGTAAGACCATGACAAATAATGGCAACCGGAGAGGGAAACGGTGGCCCGAAATGGACTCCTCTCTCTCACCTACTGCCCTCGCTGCTTTAACACCTCCCTCTTAGTCCAACTCTGTTGCCCAACCGAACATAAGACCATGACCCATAATGGCAATCGGAAGGGCGACAGTAGTATAAAATGGACCCCTCTACCTCGTCTAAAGTCCAACACTGAAACCCATCCGGACATAAGACCATGACCCATAATGGCAACCGGAAGGGTATCGGTAGCCCAAAATGGACTCCTCCTCTATCTTGCCTACTGCCCTCACCGCTTTAACACCTCCCTCTTAGTCCAACTCTGTTGCCCAACCGGACATAAGACCATGACCCATAATGGCAACCGGAAGGGCGACAGTAGTATAAAATGGACCCCTCTACCTCGTCTAAAGTCCAACACTGGAACCCAACCGGACATAAGACCATGACCCATAATGGCAACCGGAAGGGTATCGGTAGCCCTAGAAGGACTTATCCTCACTCTGTCCTACGGCTCTCGCTGCTCTAGTGCCTCCCTCTCAGTCCAACTCTGTTACCCAACCGAACATAAGACCATGACCCATAATGGCAACCGGAAGGGTAACGGTAGCCCAAAATGGACACTTCTTCACTCCTCTTGCTTGTCCCTGCTCCTCCTGCTGCTATTCTGCTTCCTCTCTCTCCCCCACCCCTCTCCCTTTCTCTCTCTTTCCCCCTCCATGTATGAATGTATTTACGTCTGTCCCGTCCAACTCACCCCAACCCCCCCCCCCCCTCCCTCTATAGCCAAGGAGTCAACAGCCACCCCACAGAAAACTGCACCCGGTATTTCACCCGCCAACGGTGAACAACGAGGATAACTTCCGCCAAAACATGAATAAACCCTACCCCCCTACCCCATCCGGGTTGCTCCCCTCCCACACGGCCGCCTCAAGTACGGCCCGTCCAAACGGGCCAATCGTGAGAAAGCCGTATCCTACCCGACCAGGCATTGGTCGACCAGGAAGATGGCTTCCAGACATGAATTTCCTCTCTCCCACTGTCCAACCCCCAACTCGGCAATCTCATAGACGGCCCGCTAACGCGGGCCTGACAAGAGATTACATACAAGGCCGATCCCCGACTCCTTTCACCGTCAACTGCTCCTATGAGCTGAAGTACTTCTGACGCTCCCTACTTCTTTCCTCTCAGCCCGCCATCGAGCTTTGGGGCTTTTTTCCTCCAGGGGAGGTTTTTTTTCCCCAAAGTTTCCGACGCGAGGCCCTGTGGTTTCCCTTTTCCAAGGTTAACCCAGGAAATGTCATGCGGGCAATACCCCGAACCGTGCAGAGTCGTACCTTAGTCGGCAAAGCCATGGCGACAGCGGCAACCAACCACACCACCACGACAAGAAGAAGAGAAACAGAAGGGGCCGGAGATACCTCTTCCCAACCCACCACGGAAGCTAACACCACCAGCCTCCACAATGAGTGAAACAAAAACCACTCCGTCGGCGATATCAGACCTGCAAGCATCCAGGACTGGAAAACCGACGATAAACAAGCAAAATCAAGTCAAGTCAAGGCCGGCACACACAAGCTGAAGCAACTACCGTCAACATGTCAGGAAGAGGCAAAGGAGGAAAAGGTCTGGGAAAGGGTGGCGCTAAGCGTCACAGGAAGGTTTTGCGTGATAACATCCAGGGTATCACCAAACCAGCCATCCGCCGTCTGGCCCGTCGTGGTGGTGTGAAGCGTATCTCCGGTCTCATCTACGAAGAAACTCGTGGGGTCCTCAAGGTGTTCCTGGAGAATGTCATCCGTGATGCCGTCACCTACACAGAGCACGCCAAGAGGAAGACTGTCACCGCCATGGATGTAGTCTACGCTTTGAAACGTCAAGGACGTACTCTGTACGGCTTCGGGGGATAAACGCCTCTCTCACCACAAGAAAGAGAAAAACACAAAAAAACAGGCCCTTTTCAGGGCCATCATTCTTCCACCCGTTGATCGAGACCTGTTCCGATCTCTGGTGCTGCTCATGTTATTATTGGTGTGTTTGAGTGCTTGCTATTATTGTGTTGTTTCGTGAGGACGGACGGTTCACCGCATGTGACGCGGCTTCTGCGATGTTGTTATTTCTCGTGGATTGTAAATTAATAATGTGCAGTGCTTCTTCATCTTTCACGGACTTGCCGTGTTTCGTGATGGCTCGTGTGCTTTTGGTGTCCGTCCGTGCTGTTTTCTTTCACTATGAGGTAATGTATTTATTTTATACGTTAGTTCACACCAACAACACTCTCTACCTCGGCTTTCCGTGTAAAATCTAGATCTAGATCTATGTGTAAAAGTAAAAGTGAATGAAGGGCTTTCGGACTCTTTTTTTTTTTTTATTTAGATCTAGAGAATCTAGATAGATAGATAGATAGATAGATAGATAGATAGATAGATAGATAGATAGATAGATCGATCTAGAGTCTATTATTACTGTTGTTGTTGTTGTTGTTGTACACGTGCGGTCAGAGTCAGATGTAGATATCTCTCGATCTAGATCTAGATTTTAAATCTTTATTTAAATCGAATGCAACCGTCTTTGTGCACACATCTCTTCATATTAAGCTAAATCTACTGTCTCCCTTTGATCTTCGAGGTGTTTTCTGTCCGTCTGTTTGTTTGCATTTGAATCATGCACAAAATTTGTCAACCGATCACCGAAGTCGGGTAACATCGGGCTTGGGTGGTTAGGACTTAGAAGGGTGGAACAACACGCGCTATCTTTTCCTTTCTATTTTGTTGCATATATATACGTACACACTTCATTCAGTTTCGACTACGGCCATACCACGTTGAAAATACCGGTTCTCGTCCGATCACCGAAGTCAAGCAACGTCGGGCGTGGTTAGTACT
>JBCAUG010035065.1:0-10106 GCA_038406175.1 Haplosyllis leylae | reverse complement strand
ATCCGGAGTTATCCATCCGTCAGTGGCGGATCCGGGATTTGTCAGAGATGGGGACACCAAATACAATTGTGGGATGTCCGCCTTTTTTTCGGCAAATGTTTGCCATAAACTGAATGAAAATTTGGACCCAGAGGAGTGGCGCGCATCTGTAGCGACCCTGCCCCCTCCTGGATCCACCAATGACAATAATTGAAACTTCCAAACATAATTTTGAAAACAAAATTGAGAAATTTTGGTTCACAGGAAAAGGGCATGTATCAGCCCTCCAACTACATCCCCGATCCGCCAATGAGGACACAAGTTAACCCATAATTTTTCACACCACAATTAGATAAACAACCAATCTGAGAAAGGTCAATAAAACATTGCCTGAAACTAAAGAACAAAAACTTAATATTTTTTCCAAAATGAAGCTACATTGTTTTCACAGCATTAGCCTTTCAATCCATTTTAATAGTAAATAATGATAATATTTTGCCATCAGGGGGAGCTGTACACGTCAGGCAAGATCGCGGGAGCTGTGAGGCCCCTCAAGGGCCAGGAAATTCTACTAGATGGCAGCACTTTAGAGGAACACGGACTCACAGATGGCTCCACCATCAACATTGTCATTGAACCAGATAAAAAGATCAATCTGACCATAAAGTTTGGCCCTGAAACATTTTCCTGGAAATTGAAGACATCCAAAACTGTAAAATATTTGAAGCAGTGCATGATTGATGCCAACCAGGTGGCGCTGGTGCAGGAAGACTTCGATTTGGTTAAAATCAGCGATGCAAAGAAAATTGTTCTTGACACGCTACTGCCGCTACATTATTACGCCTTGTCTGACGGCGTAATACTGGAGGCACGCTTGGCGTTCCTACGCCTGAATATTGAACAAATTGGAAGTGACATCAGTTGGACCAGGAAGATGTCTCGATCAGCTACCGTGAAAGAACTGAAGGATGTCATCGCAACGGAAATGATAAACAACTCCAGAGCAGAGATATCTGTTTTTTACAAAGGAAAAAAGAAGTTGAGTGACATGCAAGTTCTGGGAGATGTGGTGAATGACGACCTGGATCAACTCTATTTTGCTGAAAATAAAAGCTTTAAAAATTTCCGGGAAGTTTTTTACAAAGGTGAGACTCTGGGCTACATCGGTGTGGAGACAACGGACACTCATGATGATTTGAAGTATCGTGCCCAGGACCAGCTTGGAGTCCCCTTCAAGAAAATACACGTGAAGACAAAGAAATCAAATCACTGGTACCGAATTGATGGGTACGTCATTGAGGTGGAGAAACACACTACGGATACTGATAGTGACTAAAAAAAATTATCCATTGACATCAATAGTTAGTGACTACTTTTGGCGACTTGAAACTTTGTCAATTTTCTTACTTTCAGTTGATTGTCTGATTAAGTATTATACCTCACACCCAGTGTACTGATGCACTGGCCACTGACTGATCTGAATTTGGTGTTGAAACAGTGTTAAACTTTTCAAGGAAAATTGATACAAAATCCATAGAAATTCAGACATTTTAGGACAACTGTAACACAATGTCAATATCCCACCAAATGCATAGAAAACCATTTGTAATGTGAAAGAAATGACAATTAACCTACTTCTTGGTCGCTAGAAAGTTCATAACCCAATATATATATCCAACAACATTTTTGACAATTCAAAACAAAAAGGCTGATTTGACTAATTTTGTCATCAGGAAGTGTTTTCTGCACATGTGAGTGGCTAACAAAGTCCGTACCCATAATGCTGAAGGAGCACAACCACTTTGGCACGGCAAGGCCCAACAGTAACAACAATAACCAGTGAAACTTCCGTCAACAACAGAAACAACCACTAGTATGGCATAGTCTGTCAGTAACTGTAGCAACAGCCAGTGAGCATTGTCGATTATTGTTGTACTTAACCGAAAGGTGCATTTAATCGGAACTTTTAAAACTTATCAATTTAATCGTTTCGCCTGCAATATAACACATATCAGTAATATTCTGTCAATCACTTGATGATCAATAAACTTTGCATTGTTCAATAAACTGCCTTGATTTCATGTATGTGTGACGACGTTAATCAGGCATTGAGACGAATCTCCAAAAATTCACTCATTCGAGTTTTCCCGTAAGACACAAAGTTGACAATGTTGATATTTTTGTGTTTCTGTAAATTCGAAAATATGATAAATAGAGAAATTCATCACATCAGTTAAAATTCAAAACACCATTACAAATGTAAATTTACTTTGAAACCCATTAGGTTCTTAACTGTTTCCAATTTATTTACATTAGAAGTTGTACAAAAATGCCAACGTTGTCAACTTTGTGTATGACGGTATTGATATGGCCGCTCAGTCGCACACACCTGAAACTATACTAAAAGGAACCTTCTATTTGAAAATATAGGAATGAATGGGGTAAACGTGGACGGTGTCTTATTTTAATCCTTTTTATCTACTATTGCAACAAGATGTTAGACTCTGATTCCCTAATTGATTTATTTTGCATGTGCCTTATTGACAAAATAGTAAATTGACTCTTCCCTTTGAAAGATCACTTAACGAAAAAGGAACACAATTTGCTTTGCATTTTATTTCAAGATTTGTTACAAGCAAGAAAAGAGAGTAAGCATTTATGAATGAAATGATTTTGTCAGGAACCATCCAATGATGAATTACTAAATTGTAAGATGTCATTTCTACCATTCTTTGCGGAAACTCTTGGTGAAATCTTCGACTCTAAAAAATATAATCAACAAGATATTGAAGATGCGACCAAATTCTGTTTACATTCAAGTTATTAGATGTAGGTATCTGGTCAGGGATTTTGCTCAGATATAAGAGGGATACCAAATCACTCTCATGTTCTCAACATATGCTGTATCCTGTGTAGCTCTTGTAAAAACGTGGACTAGACCCATCTTTTCAAAGTATTTGATACTAAAATTAACTTACAACATAAAATCAAAGAATTAGGACATGTTAATAACCTTTACTCAATTTCATTAGATGGATCTACTTCACAGATGTATCGAAAACCGCCCTTGCAATCATTAGCAAACCAAGCATCACAATGATTTGGGTATTGATCAAACAGATGGACAGAGAGGCACATCCTTGTGGGATATCCATCTGGTTGATCTATCCACCAATATCTAAAACAAAACATATTGGATTCAACATTTTTCAATAGTATTTTTCAACCATATATTTTACTTTGAGAAAGAAAATAAAATTATATTACTCAATTGTGACATTTGACCCATCCACCCACTTCCAGATACCAGGGTTCCCAGTTCCATTAACCCTCATTGCTCCAAACCAATACCAGTTAGATGCTTGCTCATAATCTAAAAAAACACTAAATTATCTTATTAATTCACATAGTATATTTTTTATAATTGTCACCAGTTTTACAATTACTTGGTTTCTTGTACTAAACTCAACCCCAGTCTGAATTGAGTGTCCACCTGGTCAGTGAGGAGAGCAAGAGTCATTTAATCTCAAGGGGTGACAGCAGTTATTCATGGGTGTTAGTTCGTGCACTGGACCTATTTGTGAAGAAGGATCTGCTGACTGTACTACTGGGTGAGGAGGTAGACATCTAAGGAGGTGGCTTTCCACATGATGAAGAATACAAACACTCATCTTAGGCACAGTCTTTATTGTTACTCCTGAGACTGGTTGATGTGAATACACATTGAAGAGGCAATATTGAGGTACAAACAGGCTTGTAGGATGTCCAAAGAACACACAAATGCAGAATCAGCCATTATCTCAATTTGAAGAGTTCTTGAGGGGGTGGATTAAAGTCTGTTGCCAAACACAATCACAAACAGCTAACTCTTGTTGCACATGGAACACACATTCAGTAGACACAAATGGTACACTTGGTCACACTGGACACACTTGAAGTACACAGTTGTTACACACACTGAAGTAAACTGGGTGAAGACAAAACTAAGAAACTCTGCAAAACAAAGACATTCATAAGTACAAGAATTACAATTTAGGAATCCAGTTGATCTCCTCAGAATTATATGTACAATCATTACAGAGTCTTTAGAAATGCATGTAAGTATCAGGTTGTGCATGAAGAGTAGATGCAGCCCCCCCCCAACTCCTCAGGAACCAGAAGCATTGCCAAAGTATCTAAAGTGGCTCAAACAGCCCAAATTGTGCAATTTAGAAGATTTTGAGTGAGGAGCTGGTTCATCTCCTCAAAGATACCTGAAAAGTTCCTGTTGTTGCTATATGACACTGAATAGTCTGGTGTTTATTTCTGGAGGCCCTACTTTCATAGGGTGTGCCTCCCTTATACACTTAATACCCAACCACCAGAATATTAGTACATCTACACAAAGTAGTTTCCATGAGGGGGTGGCAACTTGGGAAAGGGCTGGAACTATTTAGCACCTTTTGAGGTTAAGCTAGGTACTGGAACATAAAAACTCAATTTGCTACCACTTCCATCTCAATTGAACCATTAGTTAATGCTGGACGTACTTGAGGGGGTGAGTAGGGATACAGTTTTACATGCAGATGGTAATTGGTTGGACCCATCATGCTATTTGTTAATTGGCTAGCAGGGAATGTGCATGTGTCATCCTGACATTGATTGGATGTTCCTTGAGGGGGTGAACAATGCACATGTGATTTGCACATGATACATGCATGGGAACTATGTGGGAAAGGATGAGGAGGTGGCTGGGGACAAATGGACGTTCTTTTGGCAAGCAGAAGCCAAACACACACACGATTCATCTCCAACTCCTTAGTTTTACAACACTGTACTCTCAACCTGTTACATAATCTAATCCAATAATCAAATTACTTAAGGTTAAAAAATCAAGTACCACTTGTTCTTGTTACATAACTTGTAATGCTCTTATATTCCTCCTCTGAGTCAATAATGACAAGATGCCCTCCTAGACTTTTGCAATTCTGAAACAGATATTTTTACTCATACAAAAGTATAAAGTATTGAAAGTATTATGTATATATTTATTTTTGAAATGTAAAAAGATGTGATCACTGCTGTGGTATATTATGCTTATGAGATCTCTATTAGAGGCATGTGATGTTCTTTTGAATGGAATGGTTGCGCATGTATGTAATAATGCAATCTAATTTCTGTTATTTGAGTACCATTAATTATATACTCACATGAGATGCAGCACTGAAATTTGCTTTTCTACGTTCACCATAATAAACATAACAATGCCCATTGTGAGTGAAATCACATTCTGTTACGAAATGGACAGAAAGTTAAAGATAAATCATATCAGACTCCAAATGATTTAAATTGATTTAACCCTGTTCATAAATTTAACCAATGTAAATCTAGGGTAAGTGGTGACCAAAAGAATGGATGAGGTTTTTCAGTTTCTTCACAAATAGTTATATCTTCTTGTTATGAAGATTTTGGTGGAACATATGTGGTAGCTGTACAACCAGACTCTGTATGTGACCACCTATGGTTTCATTTGAAATGGCCTATTCAGATTTGACTCATTATATGTGGAACAAAAAGTAGGAAAGAAAATTTTACAAGTTGTAATTTTTTGACCACCTATGGATGGATTTAAAAGGGCTTTTTCAGATTTGTATCATTATATGTGGAATAAAAAGCAGGAAAGAAATTTTTACAAGTTGCAATTTTTTGACCATCCCCTTTTATTTATTAGATGTATTTTGGAACTCCTTTGACAATATTCCACATTACAACATTTGGACATTCTAAAACAATGCACATTTATCTAAATTCTTCAATGTACCATATGTAGTGCTGAGCTGACTAATATTTAGAGTTTCTTCTGACTTTTGTTTTGTTCTTTTAAAACTGAGGTTTGTTTGTTACAACAAAACAAAAACTTTGCATGAGTATCAACACAATTTAATAAAGCACTGACAAAGTAATGATATTCTGTTACCTAGATTACAGACCAGTGGAGGTCCCGTCCATGTTCCATTAGGCTGACAAATGTTTTCTGAATTATCAAGCTCGAACCCGGGATTACAAATCGCAGAAGCTCTAGTGAACGGGGTGTAATAACTTTCAGTGTCATTACCAACAAAGGGTGTGTTATTGGAGCTCAGTCTACCATTGTCCACACTGAGAGTTGGACAGGCTTCTGTCAATATTTACATAAACTGTATTGGAATAACATTTCAGAAAAAATGACGTCATAAACATAGTTCAAATGGTGTCTCGTGACTTTGTTAGATCTAAATAACGTCCAAAATTATGTCACAGTATTCATTCTGTAACAAGCTCCAACCAACAAATGCAGCTTAAAGTAGACCTACTTATCATAAAACTGCCACAGGCTTGGGGAGTAAGACCACCCTCTCCCCCGCCCAGGATGTTACGACCCCCGAATTAACCACGAAGGTGACTCTACAAGCCACCAATAAAAAATATAAAATAAAAAAGTTTCTAGGTGTTCTGACTCTGAAAAAATAAATGCCTTGATCCATTCTAATGCAAATTTGCTGTAATAGTGCGTTCTTGAAGATATTATTTACTCGTTTGATCACCTTGCAGCTCATTTATCTTTATTGAAAATGATTTTCTGCCAGAAATACTTATTAAATAGTAATGCTGGCAAAATGTGGCCTTGATTTATGATACTAACAACAACAATCAAGAGTCTATACATCCAAATTTACTTTTGTTTTCACATTTATCTTTAAATATGGCCACATTGACAAATAAATCTGTCTATTTTTCATAACCAAAATCAAACAATTTAAAAACTAAAGTCCAAATCAATGATTTCAAATTCAATTACAATTAAACCAAATTGTTAAATAATTATATGTGACAAACACTTAAATAGAAGATAATTATGTAATAAATCTAGAACTACTCTATATCCACTAAACTACCCTGATGTCAAATCCAAAAGGTTTGTTACTCATGGGAGTTGCCTTCTTATTTAAACTTCATAATATGAAATTTGTAAAGATATTAGCAGCTAATTTTCTGCAGCTTGTATGTGACTCATTTTATGTATGTGAAATATTTTTCTCACCTTTATTCACCCAAAACAATATGATGCACATAAATAGCAGATTTGTGGGAGCCATGATTCAAGTTGTTGCCAAATTTTCTCAAGACTGTGTGTAAGTAAATATGTGCTTCAAGTTTAAATGCAGAAAGACCAGACAGATATCAAACTCCTCCCAAAAAAGTTTGTAGACAGACAAAGTTGCCAGACAATGAAAACGAGCACAGACATAATAATTGAAGACTTTTAAGATCGTCTGCATGTTGTAGACACAGCCGAAACTAACTTTACAAAGTTATCAGACAATGGCCTTGACAATTCAAGTAGTGTTGTTATTTTTACTGAAGTAATAAGTGAGTGGCAAAACCAATTTTGTAGATAAAGTCAGAAAGTAACTCTACAAAACTTTCCAGACATGGTCTTTGATAATGCAGCAAGGATAATCAGTGGACTGATGGAAATACTTACTTTAATTTAATACCGATTTAATTTATTTTAAAGGATCACTAAAACATGTGTATCTTCTTCCATGTAAATTTTGCCAATTTATACAATACAAAAGTGCTATTTGAGAACAGCTTAGGGCCATCAATCAGGATCAATCGAATCACACTATTTGAAATAAATTTCTCATTTACCATGTGTTTGTTAGTCTAATAAGTAAAATTAGGTTTGACAAAGACTTCTCTTTCTAATTCCAATTCAATATTTTATCCATTGAATTTAGTTGAAAACTGATTTCAGGTTAAAATATTGAATGTAATCTTCATTTCAACTTTAATGAATTTTAGTTGTGTTTCAACCATGTTATGTGCATGTTTTTTAATTATATTATATACTTAAAAAAATGGAATAAACTAAAGTGATTTCAAATGATGTAATATCCACATAAATTATGTAATATTTACATAAATTATGTAATATCCACATAAATTATGTAATATTCACATAAATTATGTGTGACCAATGGAAATTACCATGGAATCATGTCATCTCAGGAACGTATCATTTATTCGCAATACAATTGTTTAGTTTTCAAAAAATCATACATCAAAACTGGCCATAAAATAGTTTTATTGTTTTGATATGTTTAAAGTATTTGAAATGGCTAGAAGAAAAGTAATTCCATTCCATGTCATTTCTTTGATACATTGATAAATGGCAAATATTAACAGTAACTCGCCAAGGCTCGGGTAATATTACTCACTGTCCATCCCTCGGGGGTCCTAAAAGCCTGTAGTACCGAGTAGAACTGTTAATATATGTTATATTATTTTTCTGTTTGGATCCAAACTGTATATTACTGAGTTCATGTGTTAATAATTGAGGTGATTATTACCGGGTAAGATGATTATTAACGGATCTGGTAATAAACACCTCAATTGTTAACGGATGGACTCGGTAATAATCATCTTACTCGGTAATAAACTGTATTATTACCGAGCTCTAGACCAATCAGATTCCTTGTTATTGCGGCGAAAAATAATATATGCAATTATCATCTTGATTGTATCGAATTACAGAAATATCGCTCAACAGGAATTCGTTAAGACACATAAAAGCTTAACTATTATCAATATTGTTCAATATTACCTCAAGGCTCCACAACAGAAAAATCTATTGAAAACTTTGTCGATTACTTTAGATTGTTTAGAAATTTTGAATGATTTTCATGCAAATTTCACTAAAACTTTTGGAGAATCAGTAACTGTCAATGATACTCTATTCTTTCTGGACACGCAGGTGCATCGAAATGTCCAGTCTATTCTCAAAATGATCTGTGAGGAACAAATAATTTCTTTGAAACAAAGTTCAAATTTCTCCTGCGAGATCCATTATTTACTACAATTTATTACATTATTTATTACAACAACTGGATATTGGCATGCTCATTATATTCCCTCATCAAGTTTCCCACTGAGAGTTAAAAATTTTAAAAAAATTAAAAAGAACAAGAAGTTCACAATAAACCAACAATTATCAATTTGGTCAAAAATAAAATTTATTCACAACATTTTGAAAGACTATTAAATAGTTCTAAAATTTTGTTTGAAATGAAACATATTACTAGATGCAGTCCTGATCTGATGGTGTTTTGCTGAATATCAGTCAAAAGTTACTGCTGAAATGTAAAAAAGGCATGAATTTATTTTCTCTTTTGTGAATTTATTTTATCTTTTGTGAATTTATTTTCTCTTTTGTGAATTTATTTTCTCTTTTGTAATAAACTGCTTGGGATAAATCAGGAAGCAAATTCTTTTTCAAATCTCATTTTACTTTTTGAAGATTTTAAAGTTAAATTTTCAAGTCATTTTAAAAATTCATGTCCAAAGTACTAATATCAAATGAATATCCTTTGTTGAGAGGTATCACTGAATTAAATTTATTAGCACACTGCACAGCCAGTGCCTGTCTGTGTTCCTACTAAGATGAGGGAAAAGTTCACCTTCTCCATCAGTGTAACAAAAATATTCTAAGGATATTTACTTCAAAATAAAATTGTTACATTTATGCTGAAATATAACTACTAAACATAAGCTAATACTGAAGTTAAATAAAAAATAAATGTTCAAAAATAATAATAGTTCCATGGATAAAGGCTGCAAAGCTAAAAAATAACATATTTGCTTCTGAAAGTTTTAATTTTCTGCAGTTTTAATTTTACACGGTATGCCAAGCTTAGAGGAGTACAGTCTTCCAACAGATGCCATGCTTTGTAAAATGTGGAACTAAGTTAATAATCTACAAGATGTAAAGTAATTTCATTTTGTTACCTTCACACCTTGGAGTAGCACGAAATGATTCAAACCAAGTTGAGGACCTTTCTGAAGCAATCCAACAAAATACAGTGGGATCTCCAACCAGACGAAATCCCTCGTCACACCTCAAGAAAGCTGGACTGGCTATCGGGTACCTGCCATTCACGGGAGGAAGAAGGTAATCCACTGTACCATTAGGCAAGTTTATAGGTAAACATAACTCTACAAGAGAAATAGGTGAACATGGTCAAAAATCAGAAGAAGAAATGAAAAGAATCATAAATTCGTGATGATGGCACCTTTGTACTGGTCACACATGAGTGGGCTCCATT
>JBCAUG010035054.1:0-10106 GCA_038406175.1 Haplosyllis leylae | reverse complement strand
AATTCAGGTCGGATAACACATAAACTCACCATTCCATGACTCTGCTAGCTCCTTAGCCTTTGATAAAGAAAAATCTGGTGGTCTTCTGTCAGACATGACTCACTAAAAACTGTTAAAAATACTAAAATGAAATTTTGGCCTCCTTCATGAAAAAAGGCGGATAGCATGAGTGCGCATGCACGAGCAGATAGCATGGAAGACGGCACCATGAGTAGCGGATAATGCAAGAAATTAACTCTAGGTGTCACTCTAAACTCGAGACAGCGACTCATCAATTTGTTATACACCCAAAGATAAACATAGTTGCAACCAAAGGCAACATCAACCTTTGTGAGATGGTTCAGAGAGATGTATTCTGCATGAAATTCAGTATGTAACAGAACAATAACAGAGTGGATCCAGGACTTAAGGTAAATGGCAAGCCCATACTTTGTCAAAATGTCCACAAAAATGATATTTTGTAGTCCAGAAACTTTTCTGTGTGGATCCACACTAAAAGATAACAGGTTACCTTTTCAAGTACTGATAAAATATTGCAGAGACTTTTTTCTCGCTCACCATTTTCCAGTGAAGATTAGCATATGGAACATGCATAGTATTGTTCGACAACTGGTCTTCATGGGACAGAGAACATCTTTTCCCCTGCAAAATTTACGTTTTAAAACATCAGACATTTTAATAGTGCAGTTTTAGAAACTGTCAAATGATCCATTGGAACTCAAATGAAATAACAAAATTTGACTGAGCGAATGTACTTCACTGTTGTTTCTTTTTTGTTTTTAATTTTTAATTTTTAGAGGACATAAAGTCCTCTTCATGAGGCCACTGATAACTCTGTTTTGGTGACGTCTGCCCTGGGTTTCAAACCCTCGCTTGCGTGCTTTCTGCAGGTATGTGGATCGAAAAGGCTCGGCTGCCAAGGTTGCCGCCAAGAGGTATGCATTGTGCGCACTCTACTGTTGTTTCAATCACGGGTAAACAATGTTCCACGGGCATTCCCCTCTACTCCCCACCTCGTAAAAAGTTCTAGCGAAAAAAGGCCCAAAATGAAAATCAAATACCTGCTCACTGTAGGCGAACACCCTGCAAACATTGTCAGCCATGCACTTCTCGAGACAAACTGTTAAGTCCAATGTAAGTGTAGATGAGTAAATGTTAAGGGGTTTAAATCCCATGGAATAACAAAATACCGACTGATTTTCACATGTTTCATCCACTCCAGCAACATAAGGTGCGTAAATTGCTGTTAAAAGCATAGAAACTAACACAGACATTCTTTGATTTCAAGGTCGCAGTTTCATTTGCATGATTTAAAAGAAATTATTCAGTCTTTTGATTCCAAACAATCTGTTTGAACCAATTGAAGACTAAACGAAGAACCTTTTGTTTGATGTTCAAAGCATAACCAGTTTTAATTCAAGTTGATTAAATATGTAGTATGAAACCGTTTTGGGCTGAAGACTGTTCAAACGTATGTGGACTGTGTAACCTGGGCTAACGAGCACAAAATGACTTTACTAATGGTGTTCAATGAATAATGAACGAGACGAGACATTCTACTTTTTCACGATAGGCATTTCTGACAAATCTGCCAGATCTGACATATCTAAAAGTGGATTTCTACTCCTTTCTGTTGTAGCTGTTAATTATATGATGAAGTGCACACAATGTAGCAGATACAGGAAATATTAAATAACCCTTCATTATTTAAATTTAAAAAATTCTTAAAAATTGTATTTTATTTCTGTGAGACCTAACAGATCTGTCAGATTAGCTCATCATGAAAAACTCAATTCATTGGTTGCAGAAGAAATACTTGCTATATATTGCGATTACCACATTTATGTGTAATAGTTGTTTGTGTTAAGGAATCAATGATACCGACACCCTGCAGGAACATCAGACAGTTCTGATCTGTGTTTTGTGACCTGAACTTTGTGAGGGATGATAATTCAGTGGTGGATCTAAGGGGGGCGCCAGGGACGCGCCGCCCCCGGGGCAAAATTTCTTTTCTTTTCATGCAGTTTTTGCGAAAAAATTGGCCAAATAGTAGGTTGGCACCCCTCCCTTAGGCATTGCCGTACCCCCCTGTGGGAAATCCTTGATCGGCCACTGGATCGTATAGATGTAAGAAATATTGAAAAAAATTCAACCCCGAAGAATGAAATATCTTGAAATTATAGATTGGAATCCTTACTAATATGAACAGTTGTACCATCACATCTTTGTTGAATATTTCACCTTTTCTTAACACTTCAAAATACGTGAAAAAATCTTGTATCGATTACTTTGGAATCAATCACTGGAATGTTGTCAAAAAATTCTCCAAAATACAGCCCGGTGATCCCTCCCCCTTGGGTGCACTCATCAGAGAAACCCTGAATCCAATCGAGGTTTTCACAAAGTAGCCGAAATTGGCAATAATGGCAATATTGGCATCAGAAGCTTTACTATGTGAAAACAAAAAATAAAATGTGACCCCAGTGAGCATTGAACCAAGGACCTCTGCCATTTGGATCTGATACTCTCATCTCTGAGCTACAGAGACATGCGTTACTTGGGAGATCTAAGATTTTTATATACTCTATTGGTTCTAACTGAATGATCTAAGTTAAAGATTTAAGTGATGTAAGAACTAAAGACAATTCAAAGAATTCCAAGTAGCACATGCCTCACTGGCTCAGGGAGGAGAGGAGGTCCTGGGTTCAATGCTCACTGGGGTCACATTTTATTTTTTTGTTTTCAGGTATTAAAGCCTCTGATGCCGATATTTCTATTATTGCCAATTTTGTGTGCTTGTGAAAACCTCGAATGCTGATAATGATAGAGATTTTAAATCTATCAAGCGATCACACCACTGTCGGCCCTTACTAAAGATTATTTCGGCCTGTACCACTTTTTACTTTGCTACAGTAAAACTACCTTCATTACCAACCGTGTTACCTCTGTTACGAAACATTTCAATTGTTACTTGTTCATTCTTCAATTGTTACTTGTTCATTCCGATGAATATTTGGAGTTACACAATATTCAGTAATTCACAAAATGAACGTGATTATTGAAAGATGTACAAAAACTGTGATCATCTTCATTGGTACTTAAGTAAAATTAATGGGCATTAGTAAAGTAGAAATTATAATTATTTGCAAAATTGATTCTATGACAAAAACTTGTCTTCAGTGCAGATCACACAATACCAGAAGATCAGGTAATTATTTTGTCAAATTAGTCTTTCATCGATTCAGGCAGTTCACGTCAACTACTGGTTAAACATTAATCAACCTGATGAATTTCCTGTTTTAAATGGTTGGAGAAAAACAAATTTCGCGCAAACATGCATCCTGTCAGAAGTTCACAAAATTCTGGTCGGTAAATTGTTTCATAATGGTTGCCTGCGGGGATTTTTTTTTCATATTGCAAAAGTTCAGGCAGAATTTTCTGTCCAAACTGTTATCTCGTAGCCAACTATAAAATAACTATTTACGAACCAGTCCGGATTCTTGAACAATTGAGTTTTTCCTAATGAAATTCTGTAAAAATTCTGTAGAAGTTTAAAAAAATTGTATAAAGTGGTATTCGAACCTACTGCCTCTTGTATAAGAGGCAGAAATGCAACCAGAGTACCACAAAGACGCAGGCAACAAAGAGAACATTTAAATCGATCCCAATTCATGCTTTAATGATTTATCAGATTCTGTAGAATTCTATACAATTCTACAGAATGCATCTTCACAAGAAAAAACTCGATTGCTGTAACAGCTCTGAGTATGCAGTGATTCTTGCCCATGTTATCCACTCAATGCTGCCACAGCTGCATCTTCCAATGGATATTTGTAGACGAGTAGTTCATCATAACAGGCCGCAAAACCACTGCAAAACATTAAAATTGACGAAATAAGTTTGCCTGATTAGGAGTGTCAAATTAAAGAAAAACCACGAAACCATTAAGGAATAGATCTCAAGGAAACAACAAAAAGTATCAAGCAAAAGATCGCATGGTTTAAGCAGTTTGCTTAACTATTTTGAAAAAAAAAAACAATATTCGCACACGGCTTGTTTTGAATTGAAATATAAAGTTCTATTCCCACCGAGCGATAGTGGGAGCAGGAGCGGCATTGCTAGGTCTCGCTAGCGGCAAAATATCAAATGGGTTCTGGACCCATTCTCAAGTGATGCCGCTAGTGATGCCACTCCCACTATCACTCCAGTGTGAATGATACCAGTATAAATCAATAGGACCTATTCTCTAGCGATACTGCTCTCGCTCCCGCTATCGTTTGGTGTGAATAGACCCTAATGCTGCTACAAACCAGTTATCGCCTCTTCATTATGGTTCAACAGTACACGTAGTGTAGAAGCAAACCATTTGTTATTGCCAGTGACAAATCATGTTGGCATACTTTTTGTCAGCAAATCTGAACTACCCCTTCCCCCCCCCCCCATTTTGGTTTTCAGTAGATCTGGACTTGCCATTAAAAGTTGGTCACTAACCTCCCCCCCCCCACCATAAAGGGACTTTGGGTTTTTAGCAGATTTGGACTCAGCATCAAAAGTTGGAAGTTCAACACGCCCCCACCCCCACCACCATAATGTGCGGAACTATTTTGAGCCCTGTGGATTCAAGATGTTCACGCCATGATAAAACTGACATTTAGTGACATTTTCTGGATGAGAAGGTCCCTTTCCAGGAAGGGAAATAGGTAAAGTTTGTTATCTCTAATCTTAGGTTCTCTGACTTTGAGATGAACAAGTTTATTTCATTCTGAAATCACACCCCGGGTCAAGAACACTAACTTTACACCTGACACCAAAAAGTAACCTTTTTATAGACAAATTCCCTTTATGGTGAACAAACTCTCCTGAATACGAGAAGTCCCGCCGTTTTGAAGAATTTAAAGTGTAAATAGCCATGGGTTTGACACACCTAGCCTTGTTGATGTTAAATCCAAGTGTCAAATCCCTGGTGTCTGAGTGCCCCGCTGGCTGGTAGCTGTAGTAACAAGGGATTAGAAGTCCATTGAAAAACACCTGTCAAGAGAAGAAATCGTATGTTTTATCGAGTTTCTGATGGAATTTGATGGCAGATTATTCTAAGTTGTTGGAGTGTAATTGAATTTTTCATAAATAACACAAATCTGACATTTCGAAAACAAAAACAAAAGTGCCAGAAATGTCAGTTTTGTGTCATTTAGAAAAAAAACTCGAATGCAGCAAAGATACATAATGTTGGTTTTTGTGTTTATATTTTCTTCATTACTACTTGTCACATGTGTTCATGAGATGATTTTTTTTACTTAATTTAATGCAACCCCATTGTTTTTTTACTTTGAGTCCGTCGTTTTTTTCTTTGTCGTTTTCCGGTTCAATATTGTACCACACAACGGTCATGTGGGTCCAACTGTACAGATCAGCCTTTTGCGGCATTCCATCATCATGGGCGTTGCAGTGTTCATACCAGGCATTTGTACCCAGAAAAACGTTAATTTCGAACTGAGCAAAAACAAAAAAAAAACTCAATTTAGAATGTTTTGTTAATTTGCATGAGAACCACAAAGGAAATGAGTATTATTATCACCACATTTAAAGCGTTTTTCAATGATCATGTTTTCTCCTCCTAATCTGAAGTGGCAGCATGGATTTTCTGATTTGCATTAAGGGTAATTTTTTAGCACCCACACGAGAAATAACATCTTTTTTGATAACAATACTTTATTGTAGTCTTCAAATGGAAAAATAATTAGGTAGAAACAAATCAATTTTGCTCAAGTGGTAACAAATGGAATTTAATTGGAACAGAAGTTTTATTATTCTTCAGACTGGAATGATATTGCAAATGCCTTTTTTCCATTCAAAATACCCTAACTAATTGTCACATTCTTTTCTTTGTTATTGACGAATTGCTTGCAATTTTATGATACGTTTTTGTTTATAATACTATTGATGTTTTGGTTTTGTTGTGAAAATAAATTTGTTTTGTTGTGAACATAAATTTGGTTTCTTACCTTGCTTGTTTCTGGATTATAAATAATCTCTAGGCCCGGCCTATGAGTCATCAGTATTCGGTCATTTTCAAACCCAAGACTTATAAATTTGAACCAAAGAGACCAGGTGAATCCCTGAAATTCATACAAACCATTCGATGATTTACTAGTGTCTCTACTGAAGGCATTTTTCCCCTTAACTATCATCAAAGAATTTACCAAGATAACTTTTACATTACATCATCACACTTCTGCGGCTCAAAAGGACATCCAACAGTATTTGTCTCCAGGGTGATGCAATTGTTTGGACCAATCTCGTTGATACAGGCTCCGGGTCCAGAGTAGCCGCCAGAGGGTGCTGGGAGTGTTACGTTACCAATCTGTTGTATGTTAGGAGCTAAGGCGTCAAAGGTGTACTGTAGCAAGGCAACTTCTCCAACTGGTTTGTCAAGTTGGCATTTTTCATCAGAAGGCTTCAAAGAGGAAACCAAGCATGCGAGGTAATGTGTGAAGACAAGAATAACATCAATCACAAGTGAATGGATTTATGAAGTATGCTTTCTTTCGCATGACAATGATCATTTCGTGTGTAATGTTGTGTCAATGGACCATATCCGTCAATTGTTGTTTCAATATAGCAGTTGTGAATATGTAAGTTTTGTCATCATATTTAGTAGTTTTGTCTTCAAAATAAATAAATGGTGACAGATGTATATGTCAGTTTAGTGTTGTTGGTTATTTACAAGAAGTCTAATAAAAGAAATTCTCGAGACCGGTGCTTGATATGCTGGTGAACTAGGTTCTTACCAATTTCCAATAAATGTCCGCACTAGATATAGATCGTGTGTTGTTTGATAGCTGGGATTCTTCAGACAAGACACATTTTCTTGTCTACAATGAAATCATCCGATGAATGGGTGGTGTCTGACTCAGCATCTTATTGGTTGTAAATGGGAAATTTAATTTGCTAATGCAAAAAATAACACTTTTAACTAAAATAATGCTGTAAATTACAATTTGTAATTAAAAATGATTCTACACAAAATTACATTTTTAAATGTTAAAAATCTGAGCTATGTTTCAATTTTTCCAGTAAAAAAAAAGAGAAGGATGCCTGTGATATTCTCAACTTCAAACAGCATTCACGGCAGTATGTCAGCACTTTTTACAGAAACTTTCAATATTACAAAATCCTGGACTGCAAAACGTAATTAGTATCACCTCACATTTTTAAAAATTGTCCCATTGAAGAACGTTTGAGATGCAATGAAGAAGAAAAAAAACCTTTACCATCTCGCTGTAAGCTGCAACTTTGCACGGTTTGTCTGCAGCATATTTTTTCAGACAAAGTTGAAAATCGAAAGTTTGTGCATTTGAGTACACATTTAAGGGTTTGTATCCTTCAGCAAAACAAAATAAGGTATGATTTGCACACATTTCAAGTTGTGCTCTGACGAGGGAAATAGACATTATTATTGTGCTAACAGTAGTATATTTTTCGACAATCATATTTTCCTCTCTTAATGTCTGACTTTACACACCTCCTGTTTTGTACGAATGCTCACAACTGTCATTTCTTCCTAACGTTAAGGGAGATTAAATAGCAGTCGTTACTATTTATCTGTTGGCTAATGATATTTCACTATACTTTTCAAATGGGAAAACATAGCAATTAGTGGAAACAAATCAATTTCAATTTTGTGTTAACAAAGAGAATACGCGTAGGTACAAAACCATAAATCGACATCTTGTTGGAATGATATTACACATTTATGTAGATCTAAATATTTTTTTTTATTGATGTAATTTTCTCCATCACGCGGTTAGGTTAACATATTTACAAGTGCTTATTAGAAGGATAGTTGCCATCATTGTTGTTTGTACCACTATGTGTTGGATGGTGGAGAAGGGAGGGGGCCTATTGTTTTCGGCTATCATTCTTCTATTGTTCTGGATAATGTTAAGGGGCCAAGGAATATGATATTTATTCATTATAATTTAGCAATTCTCTTTTGAACTTGAAAATACTTGAAATATTGGATAATTGGGCCTGGTAATAATCACCCACAAAATATGAAAGGATTTTTGTGACCAGACATCCATGAGGCTAACAATTTTGACACTGCCTTTAAAGTATATCCATCACAATCTAATTTTAAATTCAGGTGGCACCAAAAGTATTTTTCGCGTTCTCGTTCATTTCTAGTAATAATGTCAAAATCCAGCTATTGTGGCTATATAAGGTCATGCAAAAGAAAGGTATGTCTGGAATAAAGAATTTCTATTGGGTCCAATCTATTTGTTTACACTGCATAAGCGATGTCTAGGAAAGCAGGCAATTAATAGGAAAAGCTAGTAATGGCTGGTAAAACCCATATAAGTGTGGTTGAGTAAATGCTAAAGGGTTTGTATCCCACAGAATAACAAAATTCTTACTGATCTTTACATGTTTTAGTCCCCCAACATAAAGCGTACAAAATGCAGTTATCAGCATCCAAGTTATACATATTTTTAAATGATGTTCAATAAATAATAAATGGCGGTGCATTAGTCGCGAAAGCACTAACATTCAATGAACAATAGAAGTTTTTTTGAGAATCAATAACCCTCAAGAGACTTGTTCTTTTTAGCTATCAATATCGAAGAGTCTTAAAAGTTTACGGAATGGTGGAAAGATAAAATAAATGTTCTTATATTTTTCCTACAATTGTAACATTATGTGTGTAATTGTGGAATTTTTGTTCGTATCTCATCTTAACGACTTACAAACAGTACCAATAAGTAGGCTTTGGTCATGAGGGAGGTGCAAAGGCCCACTCGTTCCAAAGAAACTTCAAACTTATTCAACAAGTCATGTTTATTTGCTCATATAATTGTGTGTAATTATATTTGAGTACATCCCAGGCTACTTTTGACCTGAAATCATTTTTCTGATTATTGTCCACTAAATATCTACTCTGAACAAATAAAGAAATCAATGTAAATCAAACATGGTCATTATTACAACCTTTTCACCTTTATTGCTTAAAAATGCAGTAATAAATGTGATGACGTCATTTTTGTCCAATATAATCTTAAATTGGTACTATTACATTGGTACTATTACATTGGTACTATTACATTGGTACTATTTTTACCTAGTCGCATCCGATTTCGTTCAACAGACAGATATTAAATTGCTACTAGAGAAGTGCTCTATATGCTTAATTTTAGTTCTATCAGATCCGGCAGAATGGCTTATCATAAAAACTCAAGCTTGCCTGTCATAAATTTCCTCACCTTTTTTTGTAATTCTGAATAAAAGGTAAAATTGGAAACTCAGTTGGCAATCAAAGTGATTGGTTTGATGCCCTGCCTTCTGTGCTAATCTGTCATATCTTGTAAATCTGAGAGTTTCTTTCCAAAGTCCTGTTCTATTGGTTCTGGATATAATACAAGTCCTAAAAGTAGAGTGGTGCATGAAACGAAAGTCAGTTTAAAGATATCCTCACTAGCACATGCCTGGGCTAGCACAGTAAGCAGGGCATCACCAGTGATTGTGAGTTGTGAGTTCAGTTTCCACTGGAGGCAACTTTACTTTTGACTGACAGAATGTGGGGGGGGGGGGGAGGGGTTCTGTTGGTGGTTCTATGTAGGGCAGTAGATACGGGTCTGGTGACTGTTGGAGGTCTAATGGTGGTTAGAGTCGAAGAGAAAATTAACTACATGCAGAAGTTGTAACACTGGGTATGTTCTAATTCTTGCCCATGTTATCCACTCAATGCTGCCACAGCTACATCTTCCAATGGATATTTGTAGATAAGTAGTTCATCGTAACAGGCAGCAAAACCACTGCAAAACATTAAAATTGACGAAACCTTGAAGAATGTAAAATAGCCGCAACGATCAATAGCTTTACGTTTACTTGACAATAAACATAAAAAAACTGCTGTGTGATAATAAACAGTCTACACCAAGTTCAGAGATATTACAGTTTTAAGGTATTGAACAATTTTCTAGACTTAGAAATTATTTTTACCGCCCGCATTCCGGAGGAATGGGGGAAGGTAATAGTTTCAGTCCTGTTTGTCAGTCCACAGGGGGGGGGTTACTTAGCCCCGGGGGGGTACTCAGTCCCAGGGGAGA
>JBCAUG010035043.1:0-10106 GCA_038406175.1 Haplosyllis leylae | reverse complement strand
TTGACTTTTTGACATTTGACATCTTTTTGACACATTCAACTTAAACCACCTCAGCCCGTCACAGGGCTATTTTTGTTGCCACTGGTGGTGGGGACCCTAAAATGTAGTGTTGAAGTACCTTCGCTCCCTTTGCCCCCTTCACTCCCCTTCTAGAGTAGAAGTACCTTCACTCCCTTCAGTCTCCCTTCCCTCCATTTGTTCCCCTTTTGCACATGAAGGTGGTGAGGTCCCTAGAATCTTGTGTAGAAGTACCTTTGCTCCCTTCAGTCTCCCTTCGCTCAATTTGATTAGTTGATTGAGACTTTTTGCCCTAAAATTTCTGGCCCGTGGTGGGGACCTATGAAGGCCTTTTGCAGCTCAGTGACTGTATATGGGATGGTGGTTGTCTCATGGTTGGGAGAAATAGGTTTCCGTCGGAACCTTAAGCTCGAGTGCAAGGTGTGCCTTTTATTAAATAAATATCAGCCAACTTCTCTAAACAGATTTTATTGACACTATTTGATCTCCAGATTGATTTTATTGATAAGTGAAGTGAAATGTATTAAGACCCAGGTGCAGAAATACACGCCAGTGCCTGAGGCAGTGCGACCCAAGATTTCAATAATCTCTGATGTGAACTCGTCAACAGTCAATTCATACCTAACCGTTTTTAGTGGAATGTCTTCCTTTTATAGGGATCAAGATTATGACGTCATTACATCATAACGTGACATCATAATCTTAGTTATGTCATTTGGCACCAGTTATGGTTGTACTAAAATGGAATTGATAATTATCGACCAAATGAGTAATGATAATGGTTCTCTCATTACAGTTGTATGTGCAGGTGGTGGGGACACCTAACCACTATACATTGTAATCAAACATTTTGTAGCTGCAGGTGGTGGGGACCCTAAAATCTAGTGTAGAAGTACCTTTGCTCCCCTTCATCCCCCCTTGCTCCCTTCACCCCCTTCACTCTCCTTTCCCTTGCAGGTGACAAGGACCCTAGAATCTAGTGTAGAAGTCCCTTTGCTCCCTTTGTCCCCCTTTGCTTCCCTACAGCTCTGTTTGCCCCTTCGCTCCCCTTTGCCTCCCTTCACCCCTTTGCTTCCCTTCACCCCCTTTGGTTACCTTCACTTCCCTTTGCCACTTCTGTAAATGTAGATGGGGTTATGAATCTATGTGGAGTTGGTGGCGACACCTGAACATGACATAATGTAATTGAACTTGTTGCACTGAGAAGTGGTTGGAACTCAAAAACCTAGTCCCCTTGCCCCTTTGCTCCCTTTACCCACTGTGTTGTAATCAAACTTTTTGTCATCACAGGTGGTTGGGACCAAAAACCTAGTCTAAAATTACACACCCTAGACCATAGTATAGCACTTTTCAGATTATTTAAATTCTATACTAGGGTTTAGGGTGCGTAAAAGTGGGAGCAATTAGACCATTATTAAGGAAGTTACAGGCATATGGAGCCATATGGCAGCATATGCCACTGTATATGCCTCAATATATGGCATCATATGCCTCTGTATACTGCGCCATACACCTCCATATACAGCACCATAGGGAGCGAACGGGAGCGAACGAGCCACCTTGTGAAACTTACACTGACTGATATTTATTTCTTAGGTAAATGCCAGATAGAGGATGGTTTGTTTAACTGTGACAATGGAACTAGATGTATCCCACTCCAATTGGTTTGTGATGGAAACAAGCAATGTGAGGATGGCAACGATGAAGAACAATTTTGCCTGGATGGAAACAAAATACACAGTACTGATTTAGGTAAAAAGATTTCTGTTTAGATGTACCTTCTTTTCGACTTGAGATCATCATCGCATGCGTTGAGTTCTGTCACTAACAGATGACAGAAATCAAGCCTTTCTGAAGCAGGTTTTTGAGTTCATTAGAATAGGTTAAATGGAGTATTGGATACAAAAGTGTTTTGATGAAACACACAAATGGGATCATTTGGACCATTTGAAGAAACTGAAATTTGCCAGTAAATGCAGGCTCTGTCATTTATAGTCGCGCCACCTACTTATCTTCTGGCTGTGGTGTTTGTTAGAATAGTTGGACGGTTGTTATTTCGAAAATATCAGGTAGTGAAAGTTTCACCAGGTGGCTCGTTGGTGCCAAAGGTGCGAAGGATTGGCCCAAAGTTTTGGAGCAAAAACCCAAAACCAACCACTAAGGTGACTCCAACGAGCCACCAATAATGCCAAACAAGGCAAAACAGTTAAGTCACTTACGTACTGTGATGTACACCAGCTCCTGGAAGTGTTGATAACTTGATGCGTATTTAGTTTGTTCATCTGTTTTAGAGAAAATACGCGTGGATTGTGCAGTGATGGGCTGTGAGCATGCGTGTAAGAGACTGACTAGTGGAGTGGTCTGTACGTGTCCACGGGGATACAGACTCGTCAACAACACCACGTGTCAAGGTACCGGTTTGTCCATTTGATTGCTCTTTCGTCAAGGGGTTACTATTATTTATCACATGGTAATTCATATAAAGGACTACTGAATCAAAACAATCTTTTGTGTAAAATACAATTTATCTTGTGTTATAAAAGGAACAATCACCTAAATTGGTCTAGGTTTAGTCTCAGATCTCAGGCTGGGATACCCAGTCCTCTGTCTGGGTCTTTGACCCAGACCTGAGACTGGGCTGACCCAACCCTTGGTCTGAGATAACCCAGACTGCTTATTTGGTGAAAACTTAAAGCAAAACTCTGTTCCCTGAAACGGTTACAGTTAAAAGTCACATGGAACTACCAACATTTTCACAGGTACCCCTACCTAATTTCTAAGGCAACGGTAGTTTCCATCTGCTTAGTTACAGAGACCAAGAGCACAACCGCCAGGAGTCATAAGATCATGGAAATACGATCACGCCTAAGAAAGCCTGTATCTGAACACCCTCCCCACCCCGACATGTATCTTCACAACTTTGTATCAAAACAATAGGTATTGTGTCTACCAGCGAACCTATGCTCTTTTCTTGGTTTGTAGACATAAATGAATGCAGTGAGTTGAACATCTCTGGAACGTTGTGTAATCACCTGTGTGAGAACATCCTTGGAGGCTTCAGGTGCCACTGTCACGATGGATACAAACTCGATCTCAACGGCATCACATGTAAAGCGAAAGGTAACTTTGGATCGAATGTCATTAACATTTCTGAAATAGTTAGAACACACCATAGCCAGAACACACTTCAGTTTTGTAAACATGAAAAAAGACACGAACATATTGACATTTAGGATCATACTGGCACTTGGGAATACCTTTTGTTGTAAATTTAAGGGACGGGAGCATGGTCCATTTTGCCATGAACATTCCGAAGTTTGAACTTCAAATAATTATTTATACACAAAATAGTGTCAGTTAACGTGCTATCTCGACAAAGATAAAGGTAATTTGGAGTCCAAGAAAATGTTAATCATTGCCTATGACATCTTTTTTCACCATCAGGTGATCCAGGAATGCTGATTTACACGACGCGCGACAAAATTTACACCCAATATATCGGAATCGCGGACGAACCGAAACTGTTAGTGGACGGACTTGTCAACGCTATCGATGTTGGTATGCGTGAGACCCTGTTTCATTGCGCAGGATAAGGAATAATGCTGTTGAATACATATTCAGTGAAGCTATATGGATCTATTTCTGTTTCATACGCGTCTTAGCCTTTGACAATCCAACCGGTTTTCTGTATTGGACGGACTCTGTTTTGGGGATAGTGCAGCGAATGAACCTCCGACACGACTACTACATTGAAAAGTTTACCCAAGGTAAAACAGGCTTCAATTTTATTAAAACTGTTACCAAACTTTAGCAAAATCATTTAAGAGAAGATCGCACGTTATCAAGGTAATTTGGTCTGACTTCTGGTCATTGGAAACGTTGTATTCCTGGAGAGTTACAGAGAGACAATAAAATGGAATTCTACACTGGCTTTATTTAGGATTGAAAGAACCGGAAGGACTGTCTCTAGACTGGATTGGCAGGAATCTGTACATTGTGGATGCCGGACTGCGCGCTATTGTAACCTGTCCACTTTTTGGTGGAATGTGTGCAATACTTATTGACAAAAATATTCATAAACCACGTGACATAGTGGTAGATCCAGTCAGAGGGTAAGTCTAGCGTAGTTGTTTTCGACAGCACAACCGTAAAAGTTTATTTTCAAACGTTTTTTGGTGGAAAAAGCGAACGTATTTTAAGGTTTGAAAGACGATTTTTAATCGCTTGTACAAAGAGTGTATTCCAAACGAACTGATAGTTAGCGAATGGATATCAGATTTGTCAATTGGATATCATAGGAAAAGGCAATATGAATTAGTTGTAAATAAGTTCATATTGGCAGAACACCCATTGTCACAAAAAAACCAGAACAAGTATAAATGCTTCTGTTATTACAGTGAGTTGTACTGGAGTGACTGGGGAGATGAACCGAAGATAGAGCGATGCAGTATGTCCGGAGAGAGATGCGAAGCAATGTCTGGAATCAGCGTGAAATGGCCCAATGGGCTAGCATTGGATCCAGTCACGGACAGGTATGTATGCATATGAATGCATGTATTATGGCCTTGCAATCTTGTAAAACAAGAAGGCGAGGGTTATTGTACATTATTTTATGTTTTGATCAGTGATACAAAGCAAAAAACAAGTTGTAATTTACAACTGAGAAACAATGTACATCAATGCAACCAATTTTTCTTGATGAATAACAGGTTGTTTTGGGTCGACGCGTGGGCACAGACGGGCGAAAGAGTCGAGTCCATTAAATTGGGTTCAACCAACACGAAGGTAAAAACTGAAGAGTATAGTGGATCTTGAAATGAACTAAGGGAACCAAAAATCTCGACAGAGACCAAGGTTACCATGGCACTGGGAAAACAGGGAATTTGAAAGTTCTTTTTTCCAGACAGGGAAAACTCAGGGAATTTGCTAAAAATATTAAAAATATGTTTTTTACACAGGTAATTTACCATCAACACGGGGGATCTTGGTCTGTGAACTTTTGGCTGCTTTTTTGTAAATTCTTGTAGGAGCTGTTGAAATGAACCTATTTAGACCTTGGGGAGGAAAACGGCTATTGGGGTGGTGGAGGCCATTTACAAATTAAAATATTTTATTTTCGTGGATAAAAAACATGAGGGAAAATGGCAAGAGCACAGGAAGAACACGGGGAAATCATGGAGAATTTTGTCTTGATCAGAGCTTGGGAACCCTGGAGACCTTTGGTGGCCATTTGCTTCTTTACTCGGGGAGGGTACCCCTGTCCTGGCTGGGAGGGGGAGGGTACCCCTGTCTTGCCTGGCAGGGGGGCGGTACTTGGCCTGGGATACCACCACCCTCCCTTCTCTGGTGGACAAACTGAAAACATTTTCTCTCCCCATCCTTTGGATGCGGGCGGTAATGAAAACTAAGTGAGGAAATCGACATTTTTGAGCGTTGGTTAATCTTGAATTTCCCGATAAAAGTTCCAGAAATTTATCACTTAAATCAATGATGTGAAGCAAGTTTTTCAGTATACTAAACTTAAGTTATTGTGGAAAGACTTTCAGATTGGATTTGATGGCGCGAATCAGC
Organism: Haplosyllis leylae; assembly: GCA_038406175.1. Lineage (NCBI taxonomy): Eukaryota > Metazoa > Annelida > Polychaeta > Phyllodocida > Syllidae > Haplosyllis > Haplosyllis leylae. The sequence continues at coordinate 4,517 of JBCAUG010035043.1, read as the reverse complement.
TTAAGTTATTGTGGAAAGACTTTCAGATTGGATTTGATGGCGTGAATCAGCTGTGTTATTCCTTTGCGCAGGAAGTAGTTGGTGCGGTAGATCTGGCGCGACCATTCTCTGTGGCGATATTTGAAGACACAGTATTTTTCTCAGACATGGATTCGGACACCATACTATGTGTTAATATGTACACTGGCGAGAAAACAGATGAGCTGAGGGCTGGCAGTACGCATGTTCTCGGTTTGAAAGTGGTACATCCGGTTTTGCAAAGGTCAGGTGAGTCACATGACCGGAAAGCATCTAACGCAACAGGACGTCCTATCGGATCCTTTTTCTGGTAGCATGGATATCTATTTTGAGTTAAACGGCTTTCATCCTACGTCAGCAGATTCCTAACATTACAGATGTTGCTCATATTTCAGGATTAAATCCCTGTTGGACAAAAATCTGCAGCCATATTTGTTTGCTCAATGACTATGGAAGCTACACATGCGCGTGCCCAAGTGGAATGCAATTGGCTGATGACAAAATTACATGCGTTGGTGAATATATCAATCAATTTTCTTTTCTTTGTGCAATAACGCAAAAACTCCATGCTAATGTTATGAAGATTACAAAACAAAATTTCTCTGTAACCATTAACCATTTACAAAAAAGTAAATTATTTGAAAATCGTTTATCTCTTCCAGAGTATTCTGAGACCGAGTTCTTACTGGTTGCTATTGGTAACGAAATTCTCAAGGTATATCCTAAATTTATCGGTACCCATCCTGAACATACCCTGGTTCAGAAAGGCCTGTACAAAGTGACGGTGTTGGACTACCACTGGGAACAGGGCATGGTGTACTATGCCGATACCGGACGCAGTATCATTGGTCGGAGGTCCTTTAAATCAGATAAGTAAGGGTCCCAGCACTCAGTGTTGGTTTTAGTTCGCTTTCACGGAGGCATCAGAGCCTTTCACACCGAAATCGATTTCGCTCTTTTGTTTAAGGGGCCATTGGCACAGTTGACAACAGATACTTCCATTGCAATTAGAAAAGAAAGAACAACCAATTACTTTCAGTTCTTCAGAGGAAGTGCTCGTGAAGAATGTGGGTCCGGTTACCAGTCTAGCTGTGGACTGGCTCGCCGGTACCGTTTACTGGGTCGACTCAGTCAAGGTCGGTCACTATGCACAGCAAAAGTGTTTTTGTTGTTTTTTTTTTCCAAAAAGAAACTTCTGGACGATATCCCATTGACACCCATGTTTTGACTTTAGAATGACATCTACCCCTTCTTGAGTTTCAAAATTAGAGTGAATCTTATGTCAATCACTTGTAAACTTGGTGCCCAATAAGTATCAAAGTCACCGCTCAGTGCTACCCCCACCTCAGTGTTTTAGACTATAAAAATAGGCAACTGGGGTATTTTGTCATTTGCATCTTTTGCTATCTTTAGGGAATCTTGTGAGCAAAACTATTTCTTTTTCGTCGTTTTTTTGTTGTAATTCCAGGCAAAATCGATCGATCATCACCAATGAATGGAAATTTGTATTTCTGATTATTCAGTATTTGTCACTCAGCACCGTCCACTTTAGCCACTTGTTCATGCAAGTCAGTAGCGTTTGAGTACAAGCACGTTAAACAAGACCAATGTTTAGATGGAATCAGCAAGGATAATATCCTTTTTGGCACTCCTCGTCGTATAGTCTCAATGGAGGAGAAATTCAAGATGACTTGTTTATTTCACAGAAAACCATAGAGCTGGTGGAGACCAATGGAGCAATGAGAAGAACATTGAAGATTGATGTTGACGAGCCAGGTGTGATAGCTCTGTATCCTCAAAGACGGTACGTTTCCTCAAAAAAGCTAAATCTATATTTATAATAATGAGAGTCCTCCTGACAGTACCGCCCGCTGTGTAGCAAGCACTCGCTCTCCTGCCCGGAGGGGGGGGGGTACCCCTATCTTGTCCAGAGGCGTACCGCTATCCTGCTGAGGGAGGGAGGGAGGAGGGGGGTACCTGTCTCGGGATACCCCCAGGCAGGACCAGTGACAGACTGGATGAAACCAGCAAAGATGAAAGGACCCCGAAAGGACCAGTGACAGGGTACTCCCCAGAAAAGGCCAGGGACCAGAGACCAGGAAAGGGTCACGGGACCAGAGACCATGGGTACCCCCATTCCCTTGTTGACAGAGGCACGCCTGTAAAACATAGCCTTCCATCGTAATAAACGGTTTCCAAACCCTTAATTCACATAATGGAAACTAGGACAACCGCTTGGCGCCAAATATTTCGCCAGAAAAAAATTCTGGATATTTGTGGTCCAACTGATTTGATATCCGGTGTCGCTGCTCATTTATTCTGATTAAGCCAGGCTGCAAATTTCTTGTTTGAGAGCTGTCGATCCACTTGCCCTCGATACGCATTCACTTGAATGAAAAAATGCAACTTATTAACATCACAATTGTGAATATTTTGTAGGTTCATGTTTTGCTCCGACATCAGTGCGAATGCTCGACTGGCGCGATGTGATTTATTTGGTAACAAGTGTGCTACCATAGCAACGAATGCCATGATTACTACAGGTCTGGCAGTGGACAGACTTAGTGGTCTTGTGTATTTCACTGATACCCTGTTGGATTATATTTATGTTATCACGGCAACGGGAGAAGATAAGCAGATAGTTGTCAGGTATAAGTCATATTGTTTCTTTGTGTCATAAAGATTGTTATTAGAAATTAGTCAAATGTGTTACTGATTACATTCACCTGTTTTCCAGGCATTAAAAGTGTCGGGGGATTTTTAGGAAGTAAATATTCCAGTATCATCCCAATTTTGTCCACGAAATCACTTGTGTACGCTGTCGTTTCTGCCTGTGATTGACCAACACAGTGTAAGAATTTGTAATTGTAATTGCTGATTGCAGGCACGCACACTATCCTTTCGGCTTGGCAGTGAATGGCGAGATGTTGTACTGGACAGATCTGAACACGCAGGGTGTACACTACATGAACATTACTACGAAGAAGAGTGGCGTAGTGTACAGTGGACACAAACATCTACTGGGAGTAGTGGTGGTTACTGCGAAACAAAAGTCTAAAGGTATAGACATTGTACAACCTTACTATTACTCGCATAATTCTTTGGTTCTAGTAATAAATTACACATTCGTAGATAAAATTGTCTAAAATTGGAATAACCAAATTCGGTCGCACTGGACAGGTGAAGGTGCAACTCGGGGATCATTTGTAACTTACGCCACAGAAGGGAAATTTAAAGGTGGACCAAAAGTGAAAAAGTTTCACTGTTTCATATTTTAGACGTTGTGGATGAAAGAAAACTGTGCACCCCTGAAATCAGATGTCATCCAGGAAAATCAACAATTGAATGTCGAGCGCAAAAAGTACAGCCCTGCCACGGGTAAGTGTACATTATCCATTGTAAAGGTACGTTCACATCGACGACGAAAGTGAACGCGAGAAATTATTTCTTTGATAATTGCCATCGTTCAGTTTTTAGTGGTACAAATAATTGTTATTATTTCTTAGTTATGACATGTTCTCTATCCTTTTCGCTCTATATAAACGAGTCCTACAAATTACGATTACAGGCGGTCTTAACTAATTAGTAGCAAAATAATCTTCCAACTTGACAAAATGTTCAATGTTGGCGAACTGAAATATTCATTGGCTATTTGGAGGTATTTTGGCTGTTTGGTTTCACTCGTTTTATTAAATCGAGTGGCATTATGTTCTTAGTCGCGCCGCTTCTGCGAGCGGAGCGACTTATCTGGTCACTATGGTGTCTGTATGTATGCTTGCTTGCTTGCTTGTTGTCTTGTTAGCTCAAATACAAAATTTCATCAGATCTCAAAAATTCCAAAACCAGAACATGTTTCAGACCATTCTGGGCAACTTTGATTTTTGGACATGTTTGGACCAAAAAAATTTATTTTCCATCTCTTCATCTCATTATTTCAGAGAATCAACTGAAGCATCTGTTAGCCAAATTTTAAACTGATGTCTACATTTTCTAGGAAGTTATGGCCATTTTAACACTGATTTTTCAGTACATTTCTACATATTTTACAATTGTATAATGGCCATGACTCCTGAAATATGCTAGATAGACATATAGTTAGACACATGGTTTAAAATTAAAAATTATTTCATATTTGGATTTAGCATTTCAAAATTCTTGAAAATTTCTCAAGTTTGAGTTGAGAGTTGAGTTTGAAGTTTAGAGTCAACTTTTTGGCCATTTGACAGAATTCACACCAGATTTGGCTTGATGTATGTCCAGACCAGAAATTTTTTTTTCATCTCTTCATCTCACTTTATCTCTTCATCTCACTTTATCTCTAAATCTCATCATTTCAGAGAATCAACCAAAGCATCTGTTAGCCAAGTTTTAAAGCTTATGTGTACATTTTCTAAGAAGTTACAGCCATTTTAAAAGTGAATTTTTTTTACAATTTTCAAATGGCCATAACTTCTAAAATAAGCTAGATAGACACATGGTTTAAAATTCTTTCATAATTG
>JBCAUG010035032.1:0-10106 GCA_038406175.1 Haplosyllis leylae | reverse complement strand
CGAGTACCCCCCAGGACTGAGTACCCCCCTGGGACCGAGTACCCCCCGGGACTGAGTACCGCCCCCCAGGACTGAGTACCCCCCAGGACTGAGTACCCCCCCAGGACCGAGTACCCCCTGGGACCGAGTACCCCCCCCGGGACCGGTCCTGAGTACCTCCCCACCTGTGGACAGACAGACTCACGCCTGTGAAAACAGTACCTTCCCGTCGTACTACGTACGCGGGCGGTAATCACAGTTTTCGATGAACATATGACAGTGTGTCGTTTTGGATCAGGGCACCGTATGACATGAGTTCCCCTCCATTGCTTGTTTGGCGATTGTGAAATTTGAATGATTTGGAAAGACTAGAATTAATCTGAATCGTTGAGGCTTTAAAATATTAAATATTACAGTACTGCTTATCCATATCATCCAGCCAATCAGCGACAGGCCGATATAAAAATTAAGTAATTACACCTGAATCTTGACTAAGGTTTCCTACAGAATTGTAAAACTGACCTTGAATTCCAAAGATAAACAAGAAAGTCCTCCTGCGTGAACGTAAGAGGTATACCACCCGCCACGTGGCAAGTGCATCCTGTGGGGGGGGGGGGGGTGGGCTACTCAGCTGGGTATCCCCTGGCAGCCCCCAGCTGTGGGACTGAGTACCCGCCCTCCCTCCCCCTGGCTGTGGGACTAAGCACCCCTCTCTTCCCATGGCTGTAGGACTGAGTACCCCCTGGCTACTCAGCTGGGTATCCCCCTGACAGTCCCCCCTGCTGTGGGACTGAGTACCCCCTCCCTCCCCCTGGCTGCGGGACTGAGTACCCCTACCTACCCCCTGGCTGTGGCACTGAGTACCCCCTAGCTGTGGGTCTGAGTACCTCCCCTGGCTGTGGGACTGAGTACCCCCCCCAGCTGTGGGACTGAGTACCCCCTGGCTGTGGGACAGTACCCCCTCTGGCTGTGGGACTGAGTACCCCCATACAAGTCAGTGTAAAAGTCAGGCTGAGTACCGCCCCCCCCCTTGTACAAGTCAGTCTGAGTACCCCCCCCACCTGTGAATGGACACACACCTATGAAAACTTTACCTTCAGGTCGTACTACGTACGCGGGCGGTAAAAACCAAATGCAATCTAAGGAAAAGGTCAGGTCATGATAATGCTCAAGTTTCAATTTCAAATGCTAATAGTAGCCTACAAAACGGAAGTCCAAAGTCATTTGTGAAGTCAAAAAAAAGTCATTTTAGAAAACTTCCTACTTCTTTTAAAAATTTAAGACCAGAACCTTGACACGTTCTTATTAACGTTCATTCTTTCTACGTGTCCTTTAAGAAGATAGGATGAATATTTACTCAACTACCGACATTTATGTGAAATTTTCCTGAGGAAAAACTAATTCATGATGTAAAGTGTATTGGTGTAAAGTGTATTTTTCAGTCCTCTTTGACCTGAAGCATTAGGGTTGGACGTTACTTGCAGGGGACATACTGGAACATTCTCACACACAAATACCATATATATGCAAAATGCCTGAGTTGGCATGTAGTCAAGATTTCCAGATACCTTCTGCCACTGTAAACCAGAGACCTGTTGCTCAAAAAGAAAAATACCATAAATTTTTTTGTAAGAAAAATAAAACATGTAAATATACAGGAAAAAAATCATCCTACAAGGAGTTCTCCTTAAAAACTCCATCGGGGGCCGATAATGTATAAATTTCAGTGACCTGCATGGACTGTTTTCTGTCAAAATTTCTGATAGAATCGGTAGGTCTATTGTCACACAAGGTCCTGTCATAATGCTACAGTTCAACTACTCATTGGTGTCTTTCAGAATTAGGTGTTGCGTTTTACATAGTGTTGGCAATAGTGAGATTATCGACATCAAATGTTTTCCTGTATGAACAATTTCCAGTAGCCAAGAAGTTGTATTTTGTTTAAGTTTTTGGACTAAATCAGTCCTTTTTGTGGACCACTGGTACATGAATCGTGGATCCCGATGAGCCACATTTATCTACTTCTTTGGTGGTAGTTCAACTCACTCAACAGTGTGCAGCTCAAGCTCGGCAGTAACAACAAGCTGCCTTCAGTGAGATTTGATCTGGAAACCTTTTGTGTGTGAGACCACCACTGCACCCACTGAGCTATTGAGGGATTGCTATTAAAGACGTTTTAGACTTGAAGAACCTCTTTGGTGATGCTTACTTATTCTAGTTAAATCATCCAAATTAAAAGTCAACTAGTGCAGAAGCTAAATTCAGTCTAACGATCCTCCAACTCATTTCTCAAAAGGTTCCAAAAAGTGAACGAGTTTTTACTCTGTGGCTTTGATACTTAAGGTTATAATCTATAAAAGTTTTCATTGGTCTGATATCAAAATCCATTTGAGATCCATGTATTTTGCATTTAAACGTTAAATGTATGTAACCTCAACCGCACTAATAGTCAGGAAAGTTCTCAAACATAGTATAGAAATAACATATTTGTACAGCTCTCCATCGCATTGATAAAACAATGCCCGAGGCATTTGATAAATTGCATTTGTCTTTGATCGAATGCTGAATAAAGACACGAAGTAAACGACTACAAACAGCTTAATGCTATTTGTGGTTAGCTACTCCCACCACAATAAAACACTTGAGCAGCTTATCCAGAGGAAGTATTGCTGTATTTTAGATTGATGAAAATTGGAATTTTTCAGTGAATTAACGTCCTTGTCCCCACTTGTATGGAGTAAGGTAATATTGCTTTGAAATAGGGAATCGTGTCTGGTGGATAGTCATTTTGAACTGGAAATTTGAGTCAGTTAGGACGTATTTATCAGCAATTAAGCTAAGGTGCAAAAATGAAAAACAGAAAAACATTCTTTTAACCCAGTTCTTATTGCAATTAGACGTTTAAAGATAGATCTAAACCAGTCCATCGTATAAGTGCACAATGGGTCTTTCAGAGCAAGCAGTGGTCTTCAAATTACACCATAAAATATCAAGAAGTGAAGAATTTCACTGAAATGACCCATTAGATTTATTGTATTGTACAAGACCATTTGTTTTTTCTGCTGATGGCAACAATCCAACATGACTCACGACATATTCATTTTTTATTTCCAGTAATGACTCCATCCAAGATGGCAGACAACATGTAAGTTTACTGATGTTCATTTGAATCTGTCTTCGCATGGATTAAATCTAACCTGTGTGTGAAAATCTTCTTTTTTTTGTGTAGTGAAAGAAATTTCTGGCTAGAAATTGAATTTACACCAACAAAGCAACACTAGTAATTCATTATTTACACAATTTCTGACTAATTATTGGTGGCTCATAGGACTAGATACGCATCGAAGCATTTGGAGGTTATTTATATTTTGGTACTTTGCAAACTAACATACAGATTAGTGCAAATACTCTACTAATAGTTTTCATTGGTCTGTATCTGCAAAAAGTATGAAATTATTTGCAACTAAAATTCTATAAATGGGTCCTTGTCTGTGTAATATAGTTGTTTACTTAATTAAGCAAGAACTCCATTTTATGGGTAAACGAGGATTGTTTAATTTTGCGTACCATTTCTTATCGACATTTTACTTTGATACCTGTGACAGATTTAATCTCTTTTCTGCATCTTACAGTTTTCTTCTGCTTCATGTACGAAAAACAGGGGTTCCCTCAAAGCAAGATTGTCTTCCCGGAAAGCTTTGTATCCAGGAAACCCAGGAATATGACAAAAGGCAGCTTTACCGGTTGATCTGTACAGGAAGATCAATTACTTTTGAACTTGGTATGGTTCGTGCTGTTCACCTCTATGGCACAAAAAATCTAAAAGTAGCTATTGGTCTCTAATTAATTTCATGTTGTTTTCCCAGTTGATAGCAATGGAGATTATTTCAGGCCATGCCTTGTCGAAATTGAGGAATTTTATTGAACGTTCTGGTGACAAAGTTTAAACCCAGGATCCGAGGTTTATAGTTCATACGAAAGGCGTTCTCAGTACCATGTTTCGGTTTTATGAACTCGAGACAAAATAACCGTGCCCGACAACTGCATGCTCCTGCTATGGTTTAGTTCTGAACAATGTCGCTTCCGGAAAAGACTACAGACTTCATCTGAATTCAAGCAATACCTGTCCAACCCCAAGTGCAATAACACACAGTTCTAAATTTTATGAAAGCTGTATGTAAGAGATATTACCACACACTGGCTTCACGATGTGTCCCGGTTCTAAAAAACTGGTTGCGAGACTATTCGACACAACTTTGTCAGTAAGGATGGTCGAATACCATGTGTGTAATGATCTTCATCCCCAGCCATTGTGCATAACTACATCATGTTACATCATTGGTCTGTATCTGCAAAAAGTATGAAATTATCATGTGATCATTCAAATTTAAAATAGTGCAGCATGGTTACTTTTGTACGAAAAAATGCTTTGGTGTGTCTGATGAACATTGTAAATCAAGCTACTTAAATCAAGAAAAAAGAAAAGTTAACTGATTGATTCCCATGTGTGATGTGAAAGGCAAACAATGGCGTACGATGTAAGTGAAATTCATTGTGACTGATTTTGGATAGGAACTCCAAAAATTTTGGCATGGGTTCCTTTAAATCCTGTCTGATGAATTATGAAGTGGTAGTACCAAATACAAAATGACATGTTCTTTATTTGTACCGTCACAATAACTCTCAATGTATTCTATATTTGTAACTGTCGTCTTGGCGACAGGAAGCAAACAGACTCATAAAGCTGCTGATATAATACTTCAAAAGGACCAGGTGGCAAATGTATGATATTTGCACATTAATGACTGTGTCTAAATCTATCTTTATAACTGTGTAACAACAACAAACTGGACATGAATACATATGATACACACGACATGGTGAAGGAGACCATTTGTTGTGGCGATATGCTGCGTGGATTGGTGAATAAATAGACTTCACATTTGATTTTGCCCCTAAGTCATTCTTTTAAATTTGTCAAATTAGTTTCAAATATTAACACTAACCAAAACTTTGATAGGCTTTAACCCATAACCTCTCACTTTATACTGAAGCAGAGCCTATTGTGATAGCTATACCAAACATTTAACAGTTTCATCCATTAATATATATCATCAATTTGATCCAATTGGACAAATTTGACACACAGAAGGCTTCATCAAGACAAAGCTAAATTATCTTTGCTTGGTTTATCTAAAGTTTACGTCAAAAAGTAAAGAATTGATGCGAATTTTTGTCACGTCATCAATTAATGAAAATGTTTCACCTGTTGTCTCGTAGCTTTCCGAGACAAAGGAATCACGCACTTGTGTGTTTCTTTTATACACAGTAACTATTGCAGTGGTTTGTAAGGTGATCAATGATAGACTTGTTCCTTTACCGTTTATATTTTCGGATTCGGAACCTTCTGGATTCCATTTTCACCCTTACTTGTGCTTCTTAAATGCTATTACCTGCCACATTTTCTCTACATTATATTCCCCTCATTTTTCGAAGGACGTTCTCCAGTGTGTAGATTTGCAGTGAGATACCTGTGTCTAGAACACACTACTCGATTTTGGAATGCTAAAGCTAAACAAACAAAGTCCTCCTGCGTGAACGCAAGAGGCATACCGACCGTGGCATAGCAAGTCGGGAGGGGGGGTACTCAGATTGAGTACCCCCCCAGCTGGACTGAGTACCCCCTGGCTGGACTGAGTAGCCCCCCAGCTGGACTGAGTACCCCCGTGGCTGGACAGAGTACCCCCCAGGCTGGACTGAGTACCTCCTCCCCCGGGACCAGACCTGAGTACACCCCCCCGGACCAGACCTGAGTACCCCCCCGGGACAAGACCTGAGTACCCCCCGGGACCGCACCTGAGTACCCCTCCCCCTGGGACCACATCTGAGTACCCCCCTGGGACCAGAGCTGAGTACCCCCCCCTGGCTGGGACTGAGTACCCCCCCCACCTCCTGTTAACAGACAGACACCTGTGAAAACATAACCTCCCTCCGTACTACGTACGCGGTCGGTAATAATAAAAATCGCTTGATGAAGACACAAGTATCTGTACAGTATCGATAAACGTTTCTATTTCGTTTTTAATTTTGAAATGTCAAAAGAAATGGAAATTGAGAATCAGCAATCAATCATCTCTTGTCATGGTAATGTGATTCATGGAAGAGGATCTAATGATGTACATGCAGTCATTCTGGGATAACAAAGACCATTTGTTCAGGAGACTGAAGTCAGTTGATTATGTCTCTATCCTGATGGCTTCTTTTGTTACAACCCCCAATGTGACACAATGCTGAGAACGAAACCAAGTCCCCTACTTGCAAAATAACATAATTAATTCCAGTTTCTGTTTCGTTTTTCTCGATGATCTATCCAAAGCAGCCCATTTTGATTTCTGTTCATTTATTTAAATCAAGAACTAAAACCGTCGAAACCTTGAAACCATTGAAACTATGAAAAATATATTTATCATTAATAAATTGAAGCCATTTTGAAGGTGCTGATTTTGTAACAGAAAATTACCAAGGGTCAGATTGACATTGGAATAGGGTATTATAGATCTAGAAGTTATTGCTCCTGGTTATTCACCTCAATAAAGTGGTGCTTGTTTGACTTCTGATGCCATTGAATTACCAGATGCGTGCTTTGCATTGCTAATTGGAAATATTTTTCACGAAATCCCCATTTAATCCCTGATTAACAGTCTATGTTCAAACATTTAGACGCAGTTATTGAGGCTGATTAATGCAAATTTTTATTTGGTTAGTACAAAACAATCATACTCATACATGCTCATAGGATACATTAAGTCGATTTAAAAAAAAAACCTAAAAGGATGATGTACAGGCGAACATCATGAATTAGCCAGCATTGATATTTGAATTGCCAGTGTGAAGTCCCGAAGCAGATCAATATTTGAAAATGATGATTTGAACTATCATAACATCATCATAGAAATGAGGATGAATCTAAGGCTTCTCACTTTACACACTGATTTTTCAGTCGATTAATGGTATGTCAAACATTGTGATATATGCTGGACATTTCATTTTGATAAGATCTCCAATATATCCAGTAATGTTGATACGAGCTTGTTTACACCTGCTTGAGAGACGAGAATGACGACTAAAATAATTTGTGTATTTACAAAATGAGACATTTTTTATTTACAAAACGCTGGTGAAACCTGTGTTATCACTTTTCAAACATGAAGTAAATAAAGCCATATTTTTTAAAAAAATACAACCGGCTAGATCCGTTCTATTTACTTGCTACCGTATTTCTTCTCATTATCTGTGATGCTGCCTTTTATTAGATAATGTCTTAGTACATGCATATTTGTACTTAATATGTATATGTCTACAGATGATATATTTCAGAGAGAGGCCTAAAGACACCTAATATAAATGCTAAAGATAATCATTTTGAACATAACAAACATGAATGCTGGCAACATGAGAAGCAAGAACGCATGATCACAAAGAATAATCAGAAATGACATGACAAACATAAAAACAAAGACTGATAAGATCAATTCTATCATATAATATAAAAGGTAAGTAAAATGAATAACAAAGGACTGAAAACATGGAAAATTGCAGAAGACACCACAACCATATTATGTTAGAGTCTATGTCATTTTACATCATATCATATGGTCATCTTATGTATCATGTTATGTCAGTTTGGACCACTGGAGAGGAATCCTTTGGAAGGGTTTGAAGATGTTTTTATTGTATGACGATCAATCTTGTCTTAATATTGTGCCTTGAATTATTGTCATGTCACATCTTCAATTCCAGATTATGATAGCGTAACATGATGTCACATGACACATAAGGAAAGAACATAAATCTAATGATATCTGTTTTATACTTTTTGATGCTAGATTTAATAATAATGATGACATCTGAGAAAGGCCACATGGCAAATTTATAATATTTTGCTCATTCATTGAAGTATATTACCTTGGAACTGTGCGTCAGAGCAACAAACTAAACGCTGATATAAACAAGTATAGCAAGCTAAACTGGGATTATGTACTGCAAGGGACGGGTAAGTATTCATCTTTATTGTTACTGCTTCGTTCCATTAGTACGTACTTGAAATAAGACTGGAAACTGAATAGAAAAGAATTTTAGTCATGAAAAATGGTCATCATGAGCTGAGGGGTGTTTCATTCATTATTGCAACTGAATACTTTGTAAGATTTTTTTGTGAAAATTTTCGAGATTAAAATAAAATAAGACTTACACAAGATGTTAACGACACAGACCTTTTTCATCAACAGTGGTGTTCCATGGTGACCAATGATGTTCATCTCTGATCATGATGAAAACTACCACAATAACACATTATTTGTTCTCATCATTGACATAATTTTGAATGGGTTTTGCACCTATTCTTACAGATAGGAAACATACAAAAAGACCTGTCATTTGTTTTTGGGTTTTTTTCACCTCAATGATGAGGTCATTGTTTGATCTCTGATACTGCTTGATTATCAGATTTGTGCTTTGTATTACCAATTGGAAGACATGGATATAGCTCGGGACTCTTCGTTCAAATATTTATACACAGTCACAGCTTTGGAAAATGGTCAACACTGGCTTTTTTCTGGTTTGTTACGATAACAACTTGTTATATCTATCATCTGCAGTTTTGTGTACAGTTGATTAATATTTGTCTGAGACGATGGACTGACTGATTGTCACCGACTGATTGTTAAATTGGTAGTGTGAAAACCCCAAGCAAGAAAACTTTTTAAAATGGCAATTTGGACTAGATCTACTATGATTTCATAAAAAAAAAAAGAAAAAAAAAAGAAAAAAAAAAACATGTGCTTCAATAATTAGCCTAATTCCTGGAAATCCACAGGAAATACTCCTCCATCTTTTTCACTCCACATGTTTTATCAGATAAATTGCAAATGCATAAAAAAATAGTTGCTTACAGGCTCTTGATGAGTCAAAGTAATAATGAAAAAAAAGAGGAAAAATCAGAGAATCTAACTGTGCCAGAAACACAGATGGTGAGCCCTGTGTTCAGGGATGGTAGGTGGGTGGAACCCAGCAGTTCTGATGCCAGTTCAACAGCAGAAAGCATCCCAGAACTAGGTGAAATGTAAGTGTATAGAAAAATGTTAAAAAATAAAAAAATATGTAGTAAAAACCAGAAGAAATACTGGCCAAAAAGCAGGAAAAAGAATTGTACTTTTGGGTGACGAACACTGCAAATTTATGTGCGAGCACCCTTCTACTGAAGTTAGAAGGCTGCAAATTTATGTGCGAGCGGTATACATTTCTTTGGTTCCCAAAAGGGTGCAAATTTACATACAAGCAGTCTACAAAAAAGACTGCTCGCATATAAATTTGCACCCTTTACCGCCTTCCGACATGGTTATTGAAAGGCTGCTCGCACATGAACGAGTGCTCTTTTTCTTTGGCAAAAGACTGCTCGCACATAAATTTGCAGCCTTTATTTTTCATTTTTCTTTTCCAAGGGCTATACCTGAAACACAGGCTGGGGAGGACAACAGTGAGTGTTCTATTGGCTTCGATACTCAGGACCCAGCTGTTTGTGAAGATATACAAAATCCACAATCTGATGCAGAAGTACAAGATGACGGTACTGAACTGGGTGATCAATGACCAGAACGGAAATCCATTGTTTGTGATGCAGGAGTACAAGATAATGATAGTCAACTTGGTGATCAACGACCACAATAGAAAGCCATAGTTTGTGATGGAGAAGTACAAGATGACGATAGTCAACTTGGTGTTCAATGACCACAATGGAAATCCATAGTTACTGGTGCACAAGTACAAGAAGACAATAGTCAACTGGGTAATAAACACCAACAATGGAAATCGATAGTTTGTGATGGCATGTAGTCATTACAGAAATCATTTGATGCACCAGAGTTACGCAACTCACCAGATGAAGCTCGACCAAAATCTCCAAAAGGAAATAAGAAACGACATCTATGTCTTCGAAGAAAACGTCCAAAGGCCTTGGGCCGGGGTGTTCCAGCCAACTATGTAGCAGATACAGCAGATACTGTCTCTCAAGAGATGAAAATAAATGCATCTGAGAAACTTGATTTACTTCTCAAGGAAGTCACATCAGA
>JBCAUG010035021.1:0-10107 GCA_038406175.1 Haplosyllis leylae | reverse complement strand
AACTCCAATTTATTGTAGTAAGTTATCTTTCTTTTCATTTCTTCCAATATATTTTTGTTTTTGAGAAAAGTAGTTTCCAGGTGACTGAAATTTCTGTCATTATCTACCGGTATTGTATGATTTGGAAAAAGATATTCAGACGGAATATTAGTTGAGACATCATGAACACTTGAGACAATTGAACTATTATGTTCCATATTATATTCTGTCAATTGCACATCTGACGAGGCATAAAAGCACATGGTTTTCTCACTTAAAAGCTGATAATTTACAGCCACAATACACAACAGAATCCTCATTTCTTTCAATTTAAGATAAACATAAGAACACAAGATCTTGTTTGTACTAAAAGATTTTGAATCAGTCCTCTCGATGGTGCCTCTTATTTTCAGAAATGAAGGCAATAAGAGGTTGTTGAGGCTTCACTTTAAAGCTGTAGAGGAAACCACATGACTGTTACAAGGAAGTTTTCCCTTCCAATCAAAAAAATGCCTCTGAAACTTTTCTTGGCACACTTGTGGTTTCTGTCCCTGGTGTTGCCCATTGTGGTTCACGTTCCAGATGTGCCCCATGTTGTGAAGTTTGTCATTGTGAATACCACGACGAGTATTGTCTGGCTATGTTTAATCTCGGCTTCGCTATGTCTGTGCATAAAGCTGTCGCTTACCTAGAATATTAAGGAGTATAGACTCAATAAGGTCTGATCGACCCTGAAAAAATATTGAGGGATATCCTGTGATACAACATTTATTTATTGTCAACATCGTCAAGTAGGCAATGGAAAATGACACCAAGAAATTTTACTGCATATTGCTTCTTGCATAATGCATTTTGTCTGTTGAAAATGGCCAACAAAATCCCTATGTCCTCTCTTGCTGTCTACAAATTGCTTCTCGACTTTATATCTGTTTTATGAAATGTGATGAACCATGTAAATATTAATTTATCCATTTCACGGAAATAAGAATTACATTATCTCACTGCAGAAGCTGCCATTTGGTATCAGAAAACTGACAAGATGTGTAGAGAGTAAAGAAACATTTACTTTATTATTTTAGTAAAGGTTGAAATTTTAATCAAGTTTAAAATTGTCAAACTGAAATTCAAGATGGCTGACTTCTTGTTTTTTTGCGATTATTCACTACAAATATGACAACTATAATGCAGGGTATGACACGTGCCTTAGCACGCACAGGCAGCGATCTGCCCACACCCTTTTGCCACACTGGACCAGCCTATAGCTGGCCGGGATACACCCATATATATAGAGCACACTGCTAGCAGAGCCAGAGTAGAACAAATGTACTTACAACGACTAAGAATTACTTTCTTTTACACACGGAAGGTACGCCAAACGCGCACTTTACAATAATGATATTTGTTTGTGTTATTAACAGTTACGACCTGTGTATGTAGTTTAATTGAACAGGAATTTCATCTAATTTACCTTCGAATACCATTAGTAAAAATCTATGCAGTTCATTCAGGATTCGCAACACAAAACTGCTGAATTATCACAGATTTCTTATTCCCCACCTTTTGTGCATATTTCTCTGCATCAATAACAAGAAAGTCCTCCTGCACGAAAACGCACGAGGCACACCGCCCGCGCTGTATCCTGTCGATGGCGTGTCCTGTCAAGTGGGGGGGGCAGGACCAGGTACCCCCTCCCGGCAGAACCTGTGACAGGACCGAGTACCCACCCCCTTGATGAACAAACTAAAAACATTACCTTCCGTCATCATTCGGATGCGGACGGTAGCAAATGGGCTCTGTTGTCGGATAGATTGTTATGGATTTTGTGAATGAAGTTTAATGGTCTGGTTACCCATACAAAAGCTAGTAATGTCAATATGACATCATTAAAAGTTTTTTTGTTGCAATTAACCACTTATTGCATAAAATATTCTCATTGGTGTGCAATAAAAAGAAATGCACACGAATTTAATTTGCAAATCTTGCAAAACTACACTTCACACCCTGAGTAAAGTACAGAAAATACGTATTATTTTGGGGATGTCAGAAAATACTGCCCAAAGTTTTATAACGGTCGTCTATGAGAAATTTTTTTAAAATTTTTTGTTTGTTTACATTTTAGTTTTTGAAGTGTCTAGAAAAAAAGTATTGGTTGTATGTTGAAATACTAAGTATCTCCTTATTTCTGATACTAAGGAGATCAACTGACATGGAGCTTTTCCCAATATCTCATTCTAGGAAAAAGATACTTTTCTTAAAATTTTAAATAAATATAATTATTGAAAAAGCTCCATGTCAGTCGGATCTCCTCAGTATCAGAAATAAGGAAATACTTAGTATTTCAACATACAACCAATACTTTTTTCTAGACACTTCAAAAACTAAGAAAAAACTTTTCTCATAGACCACCATTATAAAACTTTGGGCAGTATTTTCTGAACTTTACTCAGGGTGCTTCAGGAAGGGAACGGGTACCAAGAGTTTTTTCAATGCTGGGACCAGAATTGAGTCCGGTCTCATCGTGAAGAACCTTCCTTATCCACAGCCACGGTGAGCGGCTACTAATGGACTGTAATATAGTTGACACTTTGTTCAGTTTGTTCTAAAATAAATCTCTGTGTCCTATTGTTCATATGTAGAGAGATTATTTGGGCACTCTATGGTTACGTCACGGAGAGACTTAAATTATCAGATCTCTTTATGAATAAGTCAATCCATTATCGCCGACACAAAACTAAATTTAAAAGGTAAAATTTCGTGTCATTACTTAACTATAGACCTTGTCTGAAGATAATGAGAGACTGGTGAAAATGACTTACGTAATAAATTGTGTATTTATTGACAACGTTTGCGCTCCCTTCATGGTGCCTGCATTTGCTTGTCGCCTGAAAGCGCCACCAGTTGTTCTCTGAAGGTCGCTGCTGTCAGACCACAGGAAATTACAGCTGTGGTTGAGAAATGTAACATTTATGAGGATGACCAACACAAGGTCATTGTGAGCCTTTTCTATTGGGGTATAACTCATATCTATCTGATTGTTTTGCATTATTCTGCAATAGATAGATAGATTTGATGTGCAAGGGTTCAAAGTAAGAAGTTTTACCCAGGGACTACATCTTTTAACAAAATTACTGTTCTCGTCCATAAACAGCCACCGGTCCTGTAGTTAAAATGAAGACGAAGGAAACATAGAGTAGGGTAACAGTTTTACTGGTAAACTTACCTCATCTATGAAAGTTTCTATGCCTGAAGCTGTATTGAAGAGAGCAGGCCAGCGGATCACAAGCTCAAACACAGTTTCAACCTTTTATTTGATTTTCCTATTGCAAATTCAGATTTTCTGCACATGCTACAAATTTATAGAATTATCCATTGTTTCATCATGTGGCAATAATTCAAAACATAATACTAAAAATTAACCACACAGTTTTGTCTCTTTTTGATAGTTTTCTTCTGCAATGCATTCAGTTGTAACCACATTGTTACCACTATTTCCTTGTTTTGACATCCCAGAATTACAGGATATTTTAATCACCCCATTACTTAATTCGCCTCATTATCATTAGCGAATGGCCTCAGTTGTCTCAGAGTTTGTTATCGTTCTAGTGAATAGATGTTAAGTGACGGATAAGTTAACTGCCCTTGCGTCAAGAGGCGCAACTGCCCATTAAAGCTAGTAATGCTTTCTGGAAATCAGTAGTTTTATGTCCCAGAAGTCGAAACAAACCATTACTTTTTGTCTCATTTGATATTTTTACAATGGGTCTATTCATTCAATCAGGAACTGTATGTCTTAGATTTAGGTTTGATGTCTGTTGACAAAAGAAAAATCAACATCATTAAGGTGATTCATTCAATATCAAGGAGTGAAGAATTTTTCTTTGGTAGGGTATTTGGTTTAGATCTGTATCTTTAACAGAAGAGTCATAACAGCATTTTTCATCAGTAGCTTTTCCGATCAATTGCCTCCTTTCATAGATGGTGCCTTTGCAGAGTAAACAAATAGGTTGTGTCCGATGGAAATGATTTATTGAAGACACACCTTAGTTTACATGACCTTATATGGCCACAATAGCTACGTTTTCACATAAGAGGAAGCTCATCACCCCGACTTTCCCCTGTTTCCGCGCACCCTAAAAAAGCTAGTAATGTGTGATTTCTGGTAATGGCTGATAACATGATGGTTGATCAAAGACGACTATCAAAGGTCCACCCCCCCCCATAAACCCTTGCTATAATTTTGAGTTTTTCCTTTGTCTAATTTTTAATTCCCACTGGTCAGGTATCGTAAGTACCTATTATGATTCACAAAAAATATCCCCATATCTGTTGTCTTTCATCGTAGTCATTATCATTGACTGCCAAGCAGAGGGATAAAGACGTTCCAAAAAGTACAGCATAAAGTACAATGCCAATACCAGATTGTGTACACCTGTTGACAAATTCCCACATATGATACTGTGTCTTCAGGAAACTTTCTCATCTATTTTTATCAGAAACGGAAGATTGAAATGAACTAGTTGACACACTTAGTTTTTCTCTCATTTTCCCATCATCATCTAAATTGGCATCAAAGTACATTTTGCCAAGTCATTAGTAATGCAACCAATTCTTTTTTATCAATACTAACATGTCAAGAGGAGTAAACGATGGTTATTTGCACAGTCACTTTTGTTGAAATTTGCCTGTTATTTTCAAAACACAAGAGACATGTCAATATTTTCTGTGTGCTTCTCCTGGTTTCTGGTGAAAGTTGATTGATACAAGCATTTGTTACATTGTCACGAATCCATTCATTCACCGGAAATGTAGTAGTCTCAAAACAAAGATCATTTCAAGCAATTTATTTAAGACTAATTGAAAACGGAATGATTAATGTTCCATATCTTAGTGATCAAAGAGCAATGTCAAAACCTTTTAACAGTGTAAGTTGTTGTTAACGTTGCGTGTTATGGAAACACTCGATCATATCGATCAAAGCCTGATATGAGGACAGTAAAATGAAGCAGTAGAAATTCCATACATCACATTTTTATGGTCCCCGCTAGCTGGTGTATCAGCTAAGCGGGACATTACTTTGATTGAAGTGACTTGGTATGGATATACCAAATCCACCGTGGCTGCCAAAGAGTTTAGTCAACAACCTCATCCCCCCCGACATTTGTGTTTTTGACATCAAAAACTTAGCATCAAAGTTGGGAAGTTGACCCCAAACACACACACACACACACACACAAACGCACATGCACACACACTGCGTATAGGGAATTTGGGTCTTAGGCAGATTTGGACTTGGCATCAAAAGTTCGAATGCGCCGGGACCATCCTGACCCCCTAACAGGAGCGTCTCATTTAGAATGATTACTGTTTACAGTTCCACAACGCGCTTACAAAAAACAAGTCGCTTACTTTTTGGACACGCAATAAAACCACTTACCCAATAACATCGGTGCCATTATATGTCAGATTGCTAATGTCAAGTTATTGTAGTAAAGTATTTCTCTTTGCGTTTCTTCTGATACATTTTTGTTTGTGTAAATAGTACTGAAATTGCTGTCACTATCTATTGCATAATTTGGAAAAACATATGCAGGCGAAATCTTAGTTGAGACATCATGAACATTGGAGACAGTTGAACTATATTCCATGTTACTATTCATCAGTTGTTCATCTGATAGCCTATACCGATAGGGCAAACAACGGACTTTATCTGATGACTGGTCCACGACATTTCCAAAGCCTTTTCATTGGAGGATATGGAAGAGGATGTTGTTGAAATAACACTTTCTAGGAAATGTGACATTACTAATTATTTAAAATAGAAATGTTTGGGTTGAATTGAAGGGAATGGTGCGTTTTCCATAATATTTTCCCCAAGTGGGTTTTTGATGTGTAAAAAAAGAGAAATTTGATTGAGAGTATATTTTGCAATACATGCATTCTGCACTAATTACAGGCTGCACTGAACGATAAAGTCACCACAGGAGTTTTTCCTTATTCAGATGTATTCTGCAGAATTCTATGGAATTCTATCGAATATGATAAATCACTGAAGCATGAATTGGGATCACTTTAAATGTTCTCTTTGTTACCTGTGTCTTTGTGGTGCAGTGCTAGCGTCTCTACCTCTTACACAAGAGGTAGTAGGTTTGAATATCTTTTTTTACAATTTTTTTTGTAAATTCTGTAGAATTTCAATAGGAAAAACTCTTACAATTGCAATCAAAAACCGTCCATTTATTTTAAAATATTGCTGCATCATTACTTTTTGCATCAGTCGTTACACCACAAAACATTGAGCAAACCGGACATACCTTTCTTGCATGACCATACTCATGTGGGGTCTCATGTGGCAATTTTACTAAAAGATGTCGGTTATTTGTTTACAAATCAACCCTCTCTCCTTTAAATTGTGATAACGAAGGTAACAATACATTGATGTATATCTACTGTGAAAATATTGAAATACGATTAAAATGGCATTTCCTAAAAAAACTTCAGTGTGTTCACACTTGTGGTGGATCGTTATGACTGAATTTGTAACAGACAACTTCACAATTATAATACTTTTCATTTCCCCCTTTAGCTCAATAGAGTCCATTCAAATGGGCTTGCTGGACCCCTTGTTTCACACTTTCGCTTGTATTATTTGAAAGAATACTGAAATGCAATTTTTCTGTGATGGTATGGCGTACTGCTCCCCTGTGGAAAGAAAGGATGTCCTTTCCCAATTTATGGCCCGGACTTTGGTCCCCTCAAAATAGGACAGGATTTTCAATAAATTTTGTTTTGTTGTTTCCAAAGATAAATCAACAGCAATATAAATTTTACTGTGTAAGTAACATTTACATAGGCCCCATGGAACATGCATGTAAATGTTTAGCTATGTTATGGACAAGGCATCATAATACAATATTCAAAATATCTAAGCAGTTTGTACAGAAAATATTGTAATGTATAATCCATACCCAAGAGAAAGTATTATATTATGAGTATCAATGTGCTAAGAACAAGTATCAAGTAACTAAATGAGTATTAAATATTAAAAGTACCAAAAGTTGTCAAGCACATATTAATAAATACAAACAAATCCTTTGTGGCAAACAAATAGAATTAAGAAAATGACACACAGATCTGAATACTAAACACTAAAATTGTCCAACACAAAAGAGTGACAACTGATCAATAAATCACCCACTTGAAACTAAGAACTAGCATTTGTAAAAATATTTAAATGATGATTTTTGAAAACTTCCTATTTAAAGACACAATAAAATTAATATCAAGTAAATAACTGAACATGCCAATTTGATAAAGCTTCACCATGCGACAACAACATAAGAATGCAACAATAATAATGGCACAAAAGGGAATACTGAGACAAAATTCAGTAAAATCTATATGAAGGACAGGTCTCCAGCTAGTTAAAGTCCATATTTATAATGAAAATTAGAGCTATAGTGAGCCATAATTCAATTGATAAAAATTAATAATTAGTTAAATTTCTTATTGTTTAGTTTGTGATGCTGTTCTGCAACGTTTTATTTTCTACAGGTAAAACTGAGAAAATGTGATAATAAAAAATGACAAGGCACAAATCACAATGGACCACGTTACCTCAAGTATAAAGAAAAACTTTGAAAGAACAGTGCTTTGTTTGGTATTGAATTTGCTGTGATCTGGTATGAAATCCTTGACTTTCAGTATAATTTTTTTCTTTGATTCCAAGGATCTAATGAATTTTTTTGGCAATTGAAAGGAAATATATTTATACAAATTTATACAAATCAAATTAATTCTGGTCAAAGATATGCTCAGAAAACGTAAATCTGTGACTCACACAAGATTTTTATTAAGTATTAAATACTTAAAGGATTTATTTTGCCGCATATCTTGGGTGTGAATAATTCTACATTCGGAGTCTAAACGGAGTCTAAATGAGCCAAGTGTTGGTCCCCCTATGATCATCTGTCGCAGAGAATTTGTGTGTAAATGTTATTGCGTACTCGTCACGGGGAGACTGCAGTAATGCAGCCATGTCCTGTCTCACTTATGGGTAGAATTAACATTTTTTTTTAAAAATTCATTATTGTATAAAAATACAGACATTATAATTTTATTAAAACTAATCTGAATGACCAACGCCCAAGTCAAGACTTAAGAAACTCAAATTTCTAATTGAATCTATTTCATACATTTACATCTTACAGGGCTACTTTTGATTACACAGGTCGCATTCGATTCAAGGTTCTGGCTACATTGCCATTTTTCATTCCTTCATTTCTAGTTTCTAAGGACAAAATTTGAAAATCTAAAATGTGCAATCAGTGGAAAATTAATGTTTCCATCTCACTGAACATATAGATTTAGATCATTCAATACAATCAATAAGTTTATTCAAAATATTGCCATTTTTAAGTTCTTCCCACATTGCATTTTGTCATCTTTAATGTTATAGAGTCTTCTTAAAAATAACTGATATCTAAATTTTCAGTTCGATTGAAATATTAATTCTCCACCCATTGCACATTTTATATTTCCAAATGTTGTCCTAAGAAACTAGAAATCAAGGAAAGAAAAATGACAATGTAGTCAGAACCTTGATTTGAATCCTACCTATGAATTATGTGGCAGAAGTGTTGGAAGTGGTCATGTTTTCCAGTTGTGTGGTACTGACACTGGTTTCCACTGAGTTACTGCCCCAAATGCGCGCGACGCTTGGCCTCCTCCGGGTGAACAGTGCCACCAGTTGTTCTCTGAAAGTCGCTGCCGTCAGAACATAAAGTAAGAAATTACAGCTGTTGTTCAGAAATACCACATGCACCAGAACTACCCAAGTAAAGTGGTACTCAGCCCGCTCCAAAGGGGTGTAACTTACGTCTATATAATTGTTATTCACTATTCTGCAATAGAAATACAGATAAACAGGTAGACACACTGGTGTCCAGTGAACTTGATCACTGTCAGCTGTATTTCGAAACTAAAAGTTTTCTGAACCTGAATATCATTTTTCCAGCATAAAAAGGAAAAACTATTAATTACATGTTTCAACAAATTACTTTTCTTACCTGCTAATAGCGACAGGTCCTGTCGTCAGAATAAACATAAAAGAAACACATAGTAAAGTGAGAGTAATACTCGTTAGCTTCACTCCTTCCTCCTGGTGCATGTTCCGTTTTCTCAAGGAATTGGAATGTAAAATCTTCAGTACAATAGCTATACTTGTACTGATTAGGATTGTGAATGGTACTACCGAATAAACAGCTGTATTAATCCAGGACCAGTATAAGGTCAAGAAAGTTTTGTATTTGGCAATACTAGCACATGCCAGACCATTGGGCCTTTGTGTCAGCTCATAGGTCCAGAAGTAATGTAGATCTAAAATTGCAAGCAGAACTGCTATAATCAGAAATATGATGGCAATTCTCGATCGGGAAGTCCAGTATTTAGTTTGAATTGGTAAGAATACAGCAAAAAATCTCTCAACAGCCATAATAGAGATGATCCATGCACAACATTGTCCATTCCAGAAAATAAAGAACCTGCGAATGAAATTTTACTCTTTGCTTTGGGTTCATCACATCTCAGAAATTTTCTTTATTAAGCCAAATTTGGCACCTTTATCAATTAAGTTTTAGCAGACAAATGCACTTCCCAGTATCTCCAAACACTTTTTACTATACTGGGTTTTCACAGACAGACAAAATAGGAAAATTGGCATCAGAAGTCAAGTTATCTCAGAAAGGGTAGCATCAGACAAGAGTGGCAGAGGTCTCAGTTCAATCCAGAATAGAAGCTCTTGAACTGAATTTAGCAAGGATGGCAGATTGGCAGAGCGGATAAGGCATTAGACTTCAAAAGCAGTAATGGTCAGTATTGTGAGTTTGATTCCCTCTGTAGGGAATTTATCATTTGCTGAAACTTTCTTAAAATCCCTTGTCAGATTTGTACAAAAATGGCAGAAATGTCAGATTTGTGTTATTTAGGAAAAACTTAACTGGAGGTCTGGCTGCACCTTCTGCTGGTACTTGGGGTATAGTGGACTTTGCTTCTGGGGTAGTACTTCTCTTTTCTGACAACTGGTTAGGATGGCTTTCGCTCTGACAAGAACAGGAACTAGAGTACTTGGTT
>JBCAUG010035010.1:0-10107 GCA_038406175.1 Haplosyllis leylae | reverse complement strand
ATAGGTATATATTGGTTTATGAAATAGAATAATAATTATAATATTTAGGGTTAAGAACCTGAAACCCAAAACAAGAAGCCAGAACTACACACAAGAACCACTGCTTTGCACAGTCTTAATTTCACCATGTCTTGCGTTTTGATAAAATTTCGAACACGACGAAAAATTTCATTCATGACTTACTCTTTTCAAGATATATTTAAGAAGTCGTTTTGATAAATGCGTCAAGGTATATTTTGAGAATTAGTAAATGCATCGTGAATTTTATCTCTTCATTCTCATTTTCTTCCATTAAGCTTCAAACTTTTTTTCACGTGGATCAAATTTTACACGGATGGATAACTGGCCCAATACACATCTCTATCTTGTCTTTTTTCTACAATTTCTTTTCAAAAGTTTTGCTTCAGTAAAAAGTGGGGCCAAGGTACATGTATTTATATTTTGTTTGCGTAATTTCCTCGTGATGCGCAGACAACATAAATAAAGTGAGGAAATAGCTCGGACTTCTAGGCACCCCAGACAGCAGGCCATCCAACCGCACACGGAATTGCGATATGTACGTTCTGCTCGCAATTAAAACACAAACTTTATTGTTCAGAGAGGATCTCATCAGCAGGGTTCGTTCCAGTAACCGATGATCACCAATTTGTGATCTCCCCAGCCTGGAAAAGTGACGCAGATCAAGAGACAATTCTTCCATTCCAGCTCAAATAAGGAAATTTGTCCCTTCAGTTTCAGTTTAGGAGGCTGATAATCTGTATTCTAACTTCCATTTTTGAAATTCACTCCAGAACACACAGCAAAAGAAAATCGTTCACTTGAAGGCAAATAGTTTGCGACCCCCCCCCCCCATACCACTAGATCTAATTTGGCCCGGAGCGGGCCCTATCCTATGATGCAATTGGAAAGGGGGGGGGGTCTGGTACCACAGCGCCAAGGCACCATGGAATATGCCCCCTCACTAATTAAAGATACGCACACTATTAAAAACAGTACCCACCCCCCCCCCCGGTATCGTCGAAAGATGCAGTTCCGTTCCGACTTTTTGTCGCTTCAATTTTTTTGACTGCTCGATTCTTGACGTGATCTCTTATTCTCAGCTGATCTCAGCCCCAGACCACTCTCATTTCCTAAACAACTTTTGGAGTCTGCTCTGCTGGTATGATGTTGCAAAATTACGATTCTCCATTCAGAAAATTACCTGAAATCCCCTAAAATCAGTGGCCTACTAAAGAATACTTTGAAATGGTCATGGCAGCACGTATATTTTATTTACCTTTCAGCTTTTCGTACTTGATAAACTCTTGAAACGACCTTCACCCTTTGCATAACAAAGAAAAGACCCAAAAAAACAACTGACCAAACTTATTATTATGAATTTAAAAAGGAACTCTCTCCACACTAAAATCTACAATTACCTGTATCAGTTGTAGGTCAGATCACTACAAATCACTACATTTGTCTTCAAGTGCGCACTTCATAAAGAAGTTAATTTTTGTTTTCCATTGTTCTTTTTATTAACTGTCTACGTTGCAGAAGAAACTACTCTTTGTTTCAAATTAAACTTCATGCACTAAATTTGAATCCCCACCAAAAACTGCATTTTTGGTGGCTCGTTAGAGTAACCTTAGTGGTTGGTTTTGGGTTTTTGCTCCAAAACTTGGGCCCATCCTTCGCACCCCTCACACCCTTCCGCACCCCTCACACCCCTTTACATCCTTTGCACCCCTCACACCCCTTCGCACCAACGAGCCACCTGGTGAAACTTTCACTACCTGATATTTCGTATCTTGATCAGTTTTAGTTTATTCGATCTCACAAACGAATTCAATTTGAGGACTGTTGCAAGTTACTTTTTTACCTCCACTAACGTCCCACGCCCTCCGGACATTGCCTCAAACAAAGATCCAACCCACATAATCATATCACGCACTGTTGCATGCGCAGGCATGGATCCCAATTTCAGTCGTTTCCCGTCTCAAAGCAATAGTTTACTATTGAAACCACAAATAAGATCTCGAGAGAAAAAAATTAATCGAAGAAAAAAACCGAAGAAGTTTCCCCATTATGGGAAAAAACCGCAAAAGGTGTTTCCGAAGCATACAAGCTAAATCGTCTTCAGGCTCTTTTACACGTACCGTCACTGTGTCCCGTCTCCGTCAAAGTTTATCATTGTGCTAATGGTGACGGACAGATTGGGTTCTGCATCCATTCTATCAAACAGTTCGATAATCAATTCTATCAAACAGACCGACAATCAATTCTATCAAATAGTCCGACAATGTTAAACTTTGAGACGGAGACGGACACGGTAACGGTACGTGTGAACAGACCCTTATCTCCAGGTGATTATTCGCACGTACACTGCAGTCAGGAAAAAAAGACACGCTTCCCTTCTGGGCAAGGAGTCGCATGTACACACCATGAGCAGGTAATGGATCATCCTAGTATCTAGCACAATGACAGAACAACTAAAACGAACCGTCTTGATGTAATGGATGGCGCGACATAATCCACTGCGCGGCGCTGCAATTAACTTAATTCCAAATCATCAACAACCGCCAGTAGATACGGGAGGGTTGATGATAACAAAAGGAATCAAAGGATACACTGCTGTTCAAATTTTGCTTTCGAAAACTTAGTTACCTTTTAATTAGTTCATTAATTAATTAAAGTTGGGTTCAGGTGTACTGATGCTATTGAATGATGACCCCATTCCCTAGTGGCCCCACCCTTCCACTCAGTCACCCCTTGTCTTTGGGATCAAATGTTTTGTTTTCTCACAGTTAGATTAAAAACTTTCCTTCCCTTAACTTAAGTACAACTGATCAGTAAAGCACTCAGCAGTTGCTAGATTTACCAGAACTGACTGCAAGATCTTCGTGAAGTTATTCACAAATGAAGCGAAAAGTAAGATGTACCAATTTATAATTGACTACTATCAGGTATTGGGTTGGGTTGGGGGTGTCATGATTTTATCCCTCTGATGAACCCTAAAGCTCTGTTTACACGCAGCGTGTGTGTCTGTTTCTGCGTCAATGTTTGCATGAAGTTTTGTATTGAGTCAATGGTTGATGCATAGAATGGTCTGAAGCCATTCTCTGCGTGTGCGTTTGCCTCACCATTAACATAATGTTAAAGTTGACATTGACGCAGATGCACACGCTACGTGTAAACAAGCCTTAATTAAACCCCTATGATAACTGAGAACCACCGCATGAATCCGCAACCTTATGATCCATTGCCTTTCACGAACTATGTCCCTGTGAGTGTACACATACGTACATCTAAGTTAATCCTTCCACAAAAGGAATCACAAGTTATGTACACATGCACACAGTGCGTACTCTTAGTCGTACAACGAGTACTTGTTCTGCTCGGGGGGCATTCACTATGTTCTCAGCGCTACCTTTGATCATTGAAAGATGTCATTAGTATTACCTTATTCATGTCACTGTTTTGAGACAGATGCCCTGAAGACCATAATCGCGATTTCCTTGTTTAAACTAATACTGTGTCAGTGCAGGAATGGATCCGGTGACTGGGTAAGGAAATGCCAAGAAACGTATAATATATTAGGATGGATAGGCTACTGCAATGATATCTTTTTCAGGCAAGCTGTCACCCAGTACTGAGGGCTGAATGAAGAGAGCAGCGGATTCAAACTCCTTTGGTCCGGGATTTGTGTCCGGGAAAAGTTTGGGCTTTTGCTATTTATTGTGTCTGGAATCGAGAGATCAGAGTGGCCAAGTCGTTAGCTGCTTCAACTGATTAAATTAGGCAACACTGAATTTTGTAAAAATTCGAATCTCTCGTACATATTGAGTAACGCGCCCGGGGGGAGTTTAACCGAACTGTTTGACTGTTCCACTGTCCTTTGATGCGCAGTAAATAATGCATCACGTTTTTCTCTGTGATGACATAATCGGATCACGATTCCATTGCTCTTATTCCGACATGGGAAGCGGTTCTCCCAGGCAGCTCACATGCAAATCCACTCAGTACATTCTTAGGCTTGATTCACACCGAAGCATTACGTTTTACGACTGTCTGCGCTCTTTGATTTCTTTCTCCGCTTGGTGGAAATTGTACCATTGAAATGTGCTGAACCCATTTCAATGCATTCTTAGCCCTCATTCACACTGATGACCTCAACTTTATTCAATTGCGAGCTTTTCATTGTGTTTTTAATTGCGTCTGTGCCACATGTACCTTGGTCTCACTGCTTTGTGTAAAATGTACAATGGAATTGAGCCTGTTAAGGAACACTGCAAACACTCACACTCCGGTGTGAATAAGCCTGTACTCCCTTTCCACATTTGCATAATCTAACTAAAACTGCACAGAAGTGCGTGCATGGAAACCTGTTATCAACGGTCCCTTGGGGTTTAGGACCACCTGTTATGGGCTGACTTGTTAAAGTCTTTCAATATTACAATTTGAGTATTCTAAAATTTTGACCATCTGTAAAAAGATCTTCTATTCCTACACGTACCAAGAGTAATTTTTTATCAGGTTCGAATATAGTGCACTTCAAGAGCGCTCTTCAAAGTTGCATTCTAATCCCAAAGTGCCAATATTTTCATCATTGTACAGTAATTAATTACCAGTTGTAAAATTCATCCTGTTTATTCATTAGTAAATATTGAGAGGCGAATTCCCCGTTCAAAAACTTTTTTACATTATACCACCTGTTACACAATGGTTGAGGGCTGCAAAAAGAAAAGTGTGTCCCATGGGTATCGGTCAACTTCTATCTGTATCATTAAAAATTCTTTAAACTTTTAATTAAAGCATTGATATAAACCGTCTCTTTACATCCATGAGTTCCAATGTTCTCGCTATTTTCATCAGCAAAGTAATTAAAATTCACCATGATCATTCATTAGTAGGTGATGGTAGACTACATCATGTTCATGAGGCCCGTATATTTAGTGCTGTCACAAATAAACGACATTTTTACTGTGTGCTAACAAGCTATTTTCACATTTAAATTCTATCACATTTAGGCTTTGTTCACACTCACCGAAACCAAACGCGAATTTGTTTGAAAATAGGTCACTAAACCATTTTACATGTGAAATCGCTCAAAGCTTTCGGCCGCTATGAAAATTTAAACGTTAAAAAACTTTTTGCCATTTGAAGCAATCCCGCTTCACAACCCTACGATGTGAAGGTGGCTTTAGGGTCCGTTCACATCGAGCTCTTAGCGATGGCTTTAATGTTACCAATACAAAAACTTCTCAGTGGACATCACCATGAAATGGGTAGATTGCCTATTCTTGGCGATGTCTACCAACGCTAGCATCATGGCATCCCTAACACTCAGTGTGAACGGATCCTAACACGTTATCAGCAACGTGATCTTTTTCCCATCATCTCGAATTGAACAGCAACACGTCGTTAATTGACCAGTTTCATACAAGGGCCAATTACAGCCGCAAAGGCATGAGAAAAACGGTGTCAAAAATAACAGTTCAAGAGTTCAAGCTCGTTTGAGATGGTCATGATTTTCATTAGGTAGATCAAACAAAGGCTATTAAACCATCGTTTGAAATCGATCAATATTTCCGTGTCTGTTGTGTGCTCGTTTAATGAAATGAAATTTGGAACGACGAGAGAGATGCAGATGGTGCCAAAAATAAGTACTTTTCAATTGTAACGTTTAAATAATGACGCTTATGACTTTAAAATTCACAACTCAGAAGAACATTAACATTTCGTTTATGAAATGGGTCACTTAACATTCCAATAAAATAAAAGCTGAGAAAATATCTGTCCATCTGCCATTTGATGAGCGTTCAACCAAATGCCTGTTGTTTGATCAAACCGTATTTGACAAGAATCAACAAGGGGCAGAAGTTTGCTGCCAATATCGTTTATTCCACTCAATGTAAACTTTTGAAAGTCAGTCCCTCATTTGCCAGCTGTTCGTATAGATTTATACCAAATATAGCTGAGTTACAAACATAGACATTTATATGACAGT
The DNA here is from genome assembly GCA_038406175.1 of Haplosyllis leylae. Classification (NCBI taxonomy): domain Eukaryota; kingdom Metazoa; phylum Annelida; class Polychaeta; order Phyllodocida; family Syllidae; genus Haplosyllis; species Haplosyllis leylae. The sequence continues at coordinate 4,118 of JBCAUG010035010.1, read as the reverse complement.
TATGAATATCTACACACACATACATTCCCTTGTGCTGTGCAGTGTCATCATAAATGGACATCTGAAACATATATCACTTCAGCCACCATAGCCATCAACATTGATATACTTTTGCAGCTACATAATTTATTGTTTCCATGGAAATGGGACAATACGTCATCATTTTAACGTCACCTTATGTTTTAAAATATTTCAATTCACGTATAAATCCCGGAGAATCCTTGTGGATATTTTTTCAGTCCCTTCATGTTTATGAAATGCTACATTCTAATAACACCGCGACGTTGGGTCATGCGGACTCATAAGCCAATATTTGACCAAAGGATTGACTCAGATCTGAACTTTCCTCCAGCAATAAATTGAAACATTTCCCCTTCCACCTGACAGCATCCATAAAGAAGCATGTCACAAATAGATTACGATCATAGCTCTGATGTTTTAAAAGGAAGTTTCTTGGGAAAATAAAACATAAACACAAAGGAAATTACATTCGTATTGAATTTTTCTCAAATTAAATTTGCTTACAAGGTAATCCCTCTCAGTAAAACATGACAATTTTCCAGATCCCTGGCTTAGAATTGTTTGCGTTAAAAGTTTTAAAGTGTTTACCCAGCATTGCTTCATTTCAGTCCCTGGACGCAGGTGGAAGTGTTAGTGAGCCTATTATCAATAGTATTAATCCTACAGGATTAACCTTTGCTATTTTCTACCAATATGTGAACCATATCAGACCAAGTGTATTTTACTTAATTAAGTTTACTTTTTGGTCTGGGGATCTAGAAATAAGATAGGATCAATTTGTGTGTTCCACCATTTAGTCTAAAATTTTCTTTTTCATACCTTATTTCTTTCTCATGCTTTACTGCCATTAACTATCTTTTACACATACAGACTCATAGCGACAAACATTGCATGTGACAACATATTTTATTTGTAAACATTAACATTTACTTGTCTGGGAGCTTGACCTTGCTTTTTGATGAAGGTCACCGGCTTTTAATGCCTAAATTAGACTGTCATGATAAAGAGGCATCAAACACATTGGATTATAACTTGCAATTTTAGATCTTTGTTCAGACTGACAAATTTTCTCCCTTAAATTGTTCAAAGGCGGTTTTAAACGTAACTTGAGTGGGACACATGTTTTTGTCCAATTAAATGCATGTGAAATGCATTGGAAATACTGCTGTGCACATAAACCCCTTTTTAAGGCCAACATGCCTCCTCTCAAAGCAACGCAATTTATCAATGCCAAAGAACTGTGTTAAGCCTATAATAGAAAGTCCTCACAATTTGTTCTTTAAGGACCATCTCCCAATACCTCCTCTGCAAGTGGCCTATGGACCTATTGAAAACAGACACCTTAAGGGGTATTGAATAAGGTATTGAACTCTGCATAAAGGGAGGTTAAAAGACAAGCCTGATTTGAGAGCTATCCTCAATTGCCATATTTTGAACATGAACTACGCAGACGAAACGAAAACATTCACAAGAGTCTTATTAGTAACCTGGCTGTACGCACCTACACAAAAATTTTAGGAAAAAAACCAGCCCCCTACAGAGTTTCTGATGCCAAATGATATGAGGTGTCCAGTGTTGAATATCATGACCCAGACTAAACAGGTAAGATTATCTGTGAACAATACATCTACATTGTGAGTAAACAAATCCAATACAGCAATCCACTCTGTGCATGCAGTGCAGTGCATTTCTGCATGCATGCCCATGCTCTTGTATGCAATATTGTATTTGTAGCCCAAGGAAAATATGGAAATGAATAATTCTTTTTATTTTTATATAATGACAAATTGATGCCTATGCTTGTTGCTTCCACTTTACAAATATTATTAGGATACATATGTCATGTCTCTACCCAATTACTGTCAAATTTCACCATATCATTTCCTCTCCCATCTAAAATAAAATTATGCCAACATGGAATATTTGGTTCATTTCGTATGATATTTGACCAGGTTAATTCATCACATCAAAAAGTATCTTTGAATCAGGGAAAGAAAAACATACATTTGCAGCATCTGGTCTTTAATCCCTCTCTCTAATCCAACCTCTTTCACGTATTTTATGTCACCATTTATAAATATTGGTATTGATATGCTGTTCAATTATGATATGCATACGGTAAGGAAAAAGTTGGTGTACTGTGTGCCAGTCAGATACAGAAGGCCAGCTGACTCCATTGATACCTCCACTTCAGGCCACAGCAACACCTGCCTTTGAAACACACAGGTAATTATCTATTGTAGTATTTCTTCTATCTTTGCTGTTTTGCTGGTGGAACGTATATCATTATGTTTGCTACTCTAAACTGTTTTGGTCAATTTAATGTATCTATGGAACTCAAACATGGTGTTGAAGCTAGTAAGTTTAGTTCTAGTCGGCAAGAAAAGTTAACGACTGACTGCTCTGCTGTATTGTGATACCCTCTCATATGAAGTTCATTTAACACAAAGAAAAATCTTTCTGTAAAGATTCAGATTGACAAATTGTGTTAAATTTTACAGAAGTATTTAACGTGTAGGCAAAGATTAATCTTTCTCTGCATTCCCATCTTCACATACTTTATGCCTGTTTGTTAGCATCATTTTCAATCTTTCTCAAGGGCTTTTCCCCTTCCGCAGCAACAAATTGGATTAATTGTTAAAAGCATTCTGGCCACTTGCGCTGACAACAGTAATGGGACTGCCACGGAATTTACAAACCTTCCTTTCAGTACTAAATCAAATCCTTCAACAAATCTCAATAGTTCTCTGGGTTGTCTGAGGTCAGGACGATACCAAATTTAGCTCGAATCCTATTCAGATGCACGGATAAAACATGTAACAGCACCTGGAAGAGTCTGATTTTCGGGAAAACGACACTTTGCCGTTCATGACGGACTTTATGTAAAATTGAATGCCTTTCAAAAATAAAATTCACATTTCAAAAGTAAATTGTAATTTGCAAAAATTCTACACCCAAGGACGTACCTATCAAGTTGTTATCATTTTGATAACAAAAATATCTCTCGGTTCGGAAAAACACAAAATCTGTAGGATGGCGTAATGGCAAAGTATTCCGTTTGTACAAATACTGAATCACCCTATTCCTCAATGGAATTCTTTCGACCATCTTTTATCTTCTGCGACAAGCTATCTTTCGGTGTAATGTCATTTGAGACTTCAATATCTAATGGTAACTTTTCATGAACCACCAAAGTGTCTTTCGTTGGAGTGTCATTGCAAAATTCACACTGCGCGAGAACGGAAAAGGGACCAGTACAGATACAGGGAACTGGATCAGCACAATAGAAAACAAATGGTCCTGGTTCATGTCCCTGGCTAGGACCAGTGAGGACATTTCTATACAATATATTAGGACCCATTGCTCCTGGTCCCGTTCCCGTGCAGTGTGAATAAGCCGTTACTAGCGTTAGTGTTGTTGCACAATTCATACCAAATACACAACACACATTCATTTCCGATTCATTGCATGCGATGTCATACACCTCAGGTCCATCTGTCGATCTCATATTTCAGGATTTCTTCCAGGCCCCTTCCCGGGACAGGTCACTAACAGTGACAGTAAACTCCACTGGATGTATTTACTGTCGGTGTCATGTCTTCAGGTCAATTGGCTCTCGTAGATCAGATTTCTTAAAGGTGACAATTGCCGATGGCAGAGAAAACACATCAACAATATCATTATGATAAAAGGTTACCACACACGTAGTACTTAGTTTGATTTCCATTTTCTTTCACTCATTTTCCTTTAATAACTTATTTGTCCTCTTTTCATTGTGATCACTGCCATTGTCATCTCACTCATTTTTCAGAAAGCACGCATTGCAAAAATGATATTTGTGCGAAATACTGCTGAAATCACGGTGGAGATTTTATGAGATAAATAAGTTTTCTGTGAAAAGAATGGGCTTCAATCGTGTCGATCCAATAATTACAGGAATGTATTTGTTACGAGAGTGCGAGTCCATAAATTTACTTCTCGTCACTTCTTCGCACACAAACACACTCAACATATGTACGTAACAAGAAAGTCCTCCTGCGTGAACGCAAGAGGCATACCGCCCGCTGTGTAGCCTACCTATCCCCGGGTAATCATGT
>JBCAUG010035009.1:0-24262 GCA_038406175.1 Haplosyllis leylae | reverse complement strand
AAATACAGCTTCGAACATTGCATTGTTTCCAGAATGAGAACACCGCCAATACCTTTTCATAGTCTGCAGAATTTCCTGTCGCTGCACAACGTCCTCCGCCTCCATGGGGATAGGCAGAATACCCCCAACAACTAACTTATAACCTTAAATAAATATTGCATCCGTCCATTAACAAACATACATACATACAGAAATGAGGGAATTAAAGGAATAATTACCCGCAATTCGTCAAACTGATTCAAATACCAACCCATCAGTTTGCATTGAATCTCCAAGGAAATTGCTTCCTTAAGGCTATCCTTCTGCTTCTGCTCCACATCACTTATGGATGAATCCATAGATATTGTATCACTAAGATACCCTCCACAATCCTTCTCGTCATTTCTCCCTACAACCTCCGACTCATAATTCCCACCACTGGAAGACTGATTAGGCTCGGTGGAAGCATGGTACAGGAAAACGGACTGATTTCGGTGTTTTGTAAAGATGTGGTCCTGCCTACCATCAGTCAATACAATCAATTCCGCCTGTGAAATGTAAAGTACAAATAAGCCCACAGAGTGAATTACAACCCAACCCCAACATACTGCTCAAAATTACGCAAACTCCGCGTTACCAGCTTTGCACACAACCCCACAACAACATCATGAATTAAGGCCACCGCAATATAGAAATACCTGTTCACCGCCATCCACATCCATCACGCCTAACTGACCATCTCCACCACCCTCCTGCTCTGAGACCACTGCCTTTGCCTATGACCAAAAAAAACCAAAACTATAAGTGTTGCACAGACCTAGATACCACCAACTACCTCTATAAGCAATACAGCTTAACTTCACAGATTTCTCTGCTTCAAGAATACTGCCCCACAAAACATTGTGGCTGACCGCCCGCCACACATTAATTTTTTCTCCTCAGTGCCACATGACGATTTGAAGTAATCATTTTTCCTCAAAATCATACTTTGCAGGTATGCAAATTCCCACAATGGAACAACCACATCAGCTGGAATTCCAACCACCTGACAACAGAACCTGCACTATACTACTTTGAAGGAAATAACATCCGTCCTGCACACACAGCATATTTCAGCGGCAGCACCTACCTGAGATTCCACCTCAACTTCCTTCGCAACCACATCAGCTGGAATTCCGACCACCTAACAACAGAACCTACACTATACTACTTCGAAGGAAGTAACATCCGTCCTGCACACACAGCATATTTAAGCGGCAGCACATACCTGAGACTCCACTTCAACCTTCTCTGCAACCGTCCACTCATTCTCATCTCCCTCAGCAATATTCCCATCATCATTACTCTGAGTAAGGAAAAAACAAATTAGTATAATGCGTACTTGAAATCCTAAATAACCATCCATTACAATTAATTAATAATTTATAACCCATCAATCAAAAGGACAAAAAGTGCAGCTGCCTCAACAACGTCAAGAAGTAACTCCCATCATGTAAGAAACTGCAAGAAATAACTTTTGTAAATTTTGTCCCTTTTCAGGAACACCAAAATTAGCGTCACCAGATTCTTTGTCCATATGGACTCAGCATGAAATACACCATGCAGCGGATCCTTGTGACCTGCAATAGAAAACAGATTGCTGTCGGCTCCTCATCAATGCAACTAATAGTAATTAATTAGAGACCAATAATTGGTGTCCCAATCCAAGCAAAGACAGTGTATGACTGAGTGACATAATTCACCAACCACCTTACGGCCAATCGAAAACTTTGACAACTACTGTACACAATCTCATCTAATTCTTAATAAATATTTTTACTCCTGCTTATTACGCCAGTGCCCCATAATAACCTTAATCAAAAAACAAATTATTTCACCATCACACCAAAATCAGTGGCCATGTGCTCATGTTCCCGGAAGTCATTTACATAAATTGTTATGTAATCACCATTCACATCAACAGAGGTACTAGCAATTGGTATCCACACACGTTTATTAATATCCGCAACAGAAGAAGAGCACAAATCCACATCCGGGATGCATTAGATCAAATCTGGAGGGAAAACACTGAAAATGTACTGCACTTAATTTTTAGTAATTTTGTCCCTATTCAGAGACTGCAAAAATTGAGAAAGGGTAGAATTACGATCACTGATGCAATAAAAGGTCTTGAATTATTCAATGGTAAGACCTAACCAGCAAAAGTGAGCCGTTGTGATGAGCAATGCGAAACCTTGGACTTATAAATAAAAAAATTAAAGTGAAAACATGGTGTCTCGTTATCATTTTTCCAGACTGGAAAAGTAACTGAATAAAATAAATACTTGCCTCCTCCACAGAAGACATGTCCCCGACAGTATGAAAATTGGAAAAGCCATGTGGTCATCATTACGGACTTTATATACCACTACCCTTGTAGTCAGTTGACTAAAATGTCTCAAAAGGTGTGATGAAATTATGTCTCTTTACGCGAAACCACTCAGCCGGAAATTCACATCCACATGACCGCATTGCTTATATGCAAAACTGATCAACCGTGACAAATACAAGCAATGAATATTCAAAACCGGCACCTGGTCAGCATACACACATACCCCAAAAACGAAGTTACAAATAAACTCACCACAATATCAATTGTAATTGGAAGGGGGAAAATTATAAAACTACCCCATTTAATTACCCAGTAATTTCACATCCCAAAAACCATTAAAAAAGGACAAAACGATATACTGTTAAATCATGTTTATGGGCAGCAGGTCAGACGAATTTGCCTGGCACTAGGTCCGCATGCACACTTGAATACGACCTGTGCGTGCGTCCTCAATGCGTTTCATGAATCCAGTTTAGTTGTCAGTTAGTTGTATTACTACATCGCTTTTGTAAAAATTACCAAATATGATTGGTTATTTTCACTGAAAAAAATCTAATGACAACTTTCAACTTGTTTCTACTTTTGAAAGGGTTTTGTGATACTTATTTGCCAAAACAAACACGATTCTAGCTGTGCTTGTTTTCGGTAGCTGTCCAATATGTAAAACTCAGTGTGCTACACATTTCATAAATACAGTTTGGTTTGTATTTTTTGTTGCTGTTGCTTTTTGGTTAAGTCGTGGTTGAATGCTGTCATTAACAACATTACAAAACACTGATTACAAACTGTTTCCATAATCACAACATGAATTGTAACAGAAACAAAAATATTGGAAAAACTCATATATGTGCACTCACATGAATTTCCCAGAAATTAAGTACAGCCTTGGTGTCACAGCTGGTTTTAGACAAACTACTAAGTGACCTTTACCGAGATTGTAGCAGCGATCAAGCATAATTCCGACCAAAGACTTTTAAGGACCAAAATGGACACTGGTCACACTGCAGTGAACTACCCAGTTAGCGCCCTCTGTCAGTGAGCACCACAATCTCTGATACCACATGTTAAATTACTTGTTACACGTCAATATTGTATGACCACATCATGTAAAATATCTCAAAGTACTACCACAATAAATCAACAGTTGTACAGATACCATTACACAGATAGTTGGGTTATCATTAACGTATCTGCTACGATCATGACCACTTGAGTAGGGTAAAAAGGGGGGTTTGGGGCCAGAGGAGGCAGAGGAGGCAGGAGGAGGTATATGATTATTGATATTAATATTTATAATTTATTATGAGATGATGTAATTATATTATAAATATTATAATAGGGGGATCAAGGATCAAATAATTAATAATAATAATAATAATAATAATAATTTTATTGTTTATTTAAAAATATATTCATTATGCATTTTTGAATATGATGTGTTATGGATAGAGTAATCAAGGATCCAAAAATATGAATTAATAATTTTTTATTAATTAATAAAACAACAAACTCATTTTCACACAAGGTATCACTGCATACAGTGTTCATGAATGTTCCTTTATTGTGCATGGTCCTTTTTCAAATTAGTTCTTATTTTGCCCACAAGATGTCACTACCTTGCCTTGTTTCTGCATGTTCCCTTTTGCGCATGGTCCTTTTTCAAATTAGTTCTTATTTTGGTCACAAGATGTCAGTACATTCCCCTGTTTATGCATGTTCCTCTTGAATTTTTACTACAAAACCCAATATAAATAGAAGAAAAAGAAACAGTTAAGTTTACTTTCATGTAATACAATGGATAGTGCAGATGAAAAATATTTACATCAGTTATACTACAACCCAAAACACAAAACAGCTTTCAGTGGTGCTAAGAAGTTATGGCAATACATAAAATTACATGACAAAAATATAACAAGGAAGCATTTGTATGAATGGTTAAGTAAACAAGATGTATACACCTCTCATCATCCTATAATCCATCGCTTTGCTAGACGGAGAGTAGTAACTAGAGGTCTCAATGATGTATGGGATGTAGATTTAATGGATATGACTAATTTGGCAAAATACAACAATGGTGTTACCTTTGTTGCTATATTTATTGATATCTTTTCACGATATCTGTATGTGGAGCCTATGAAAAACAAATGAACCAAAGAAACTCTGAAAGCTATTAAAATGGTTTTTGAAAAGAGTAAACAGCAACCAGAAACATTTCGCTGTGATGCAGGAAAAGAGTTTCTTGGAAAAGAGGTGAAGCAGTATCTAACAGATCGTGAAATATATCAACAAATCACTAGAAGTGATACAAAGGCTAATTATGCTGAGAGGGTTATTCGAACTTTGAAGAAAAAGATTTATAGATATCTCTATCACAACAAGACTCACAAATATATTGATGTCCTGCAAGATTTAGTGGATGGATACAATGAAAACTACCATTCAGGAATAAATTGTGCACCCTCTACAATCAACAAGGAGAATGAGGCTCAAGTGTGGGCTGAGCAATATATTCCTAAAAAGTCTGAAAAAGTAGAGGAAATCAAGTTTAAATTTTCACCTGGGAACTTAGTACGCATCAGTAATATCAGAACTCCTTTTTCTCGTGGATTTGGACAAACTTTCAGTGAAGAGATTTTCAAAATTAGACACTGCTTTGGAACAATACCAAGCACCTACATGTTGGAAGATTTAAATAAAGATAAAGTTGAAGGACTTTTCTATGAATCTGAACTTGTAAGGGTCAGGGGAAAAGGCAAAAATGCAGAATATCATGTTGAAAAAATACTGGCAGAAAGAATTAGGAAGGGACAAAAGCAGGTCTTAATCAAGTGGAAAGGATATCCTGAATCATTTAGCTCATGGGAGCCCATTACAAACTTGGTATAAAAGCTGACACCCATCTAAGAAACACCACATATGCACTTCAAATGGATAACATGGAGGACAACTTCTATTTACTCATCAATAGTGAACAGAGCAAAAGCTACTATTCAAATAATACCCCATCTCACTTTCATGTTGGTTTAAATGAATTTATAAATTTCACAGATTACCAGTATGAATGTGCATTGGTGGATTTTTCATGCACTACTGCTAACTTTGATGACAAACAAGCACTGGCAGAAGTCTACATCTGATTCAACATTGCTTCTGAACAACTGATAGGGGATAGGAGGTGCAATCTAGTGAGATATACAACAGTGAAGCGCAATCGTTTTCAAATGGAAAAATTTTTATTACCATATTATGTGCCAATCAAACCACTCAAAACAAATATTCTGGAAGTATATATAAAGGATTTGAATGGGAAAGAATTATCATTTCTGAAGAACACCACAATGTGTACATTTCACTTCAGAAGGAGAAAGAAATCATGGCTAACTACTTAGTTCCCTACACACAGGATGAGCAAAAATGGAAACAGCACTACATGGAACAGGCCATGAAACAAATCAAACCCAAAGAGATGATGAAGCAAGTAAAAGAGGAAAAGATCCATCCTAATTATATCCTCCCCACAATGCAATTGGTTGCACAAGCAGAGTCAGAAATGAAACGTCAGAAGAAAGAACCACAGACTGTGTATGCACCTATAAAAGCTACTCCTGAATTTGAATCACCTCCCAGTGTGACAGTAACCACCAAACGAACCACAAGTAAGCGCAAGAGTACAAACACAACATCTAAACCAAAGAAGAAGAAGAAAACAGAGCCAAAAGACATATTTCACTAAACACAACAATGGCAAAGATGTTTAAACATTCTGATGATGCTGATGTCAAGCAATTGGCAATTTTCAATACACCTCCAACCAATACTTCAGTGTGAGACAAAAGATACTTAAACTACCACCCAATCTCTGGAATTACACCAAGCACCAATGTCATCCATTTTTCAATCAAAGGAAATACTTTGAAATATATGGACTTGCAGAAAACTCACCTCTATGTGAAATGTAAAATTCGTGACATTGATGGAGGCCTACCAGATCAAGAAACTGTCTTTCCAATCAATCATCTCCTATGATCTATGTGGAAACAAGTTGAAGTATTTGTAGGTGGTAAACTTATCAGCAGTGGAAGTACTAATTACCATTACAAGTCAATGATCAAAACACTACTGAACAACTGTGAAAATGAGGGAATGAAGCAACAACTCTGCACTGAGCTATTTTATGAAGACACACCAGGTGCTCATGATTCACTGAGTAATAACCCCATGAATGAAGGAAGTTATTTTTGAAAAAGGATTGCGGGATCAGGACACACTTTTGAAATGGAGGGTTCACTGGGAGAAGATGCACTCAACCTAGAAAATTACATCATTAATGGGGTAGATTTTGATTTGAAACTTTATCCAGTATGATCAGCCTTTTCACTTATGTCTGATATGCCAGCAAAGGAGTACAGCCTAATCATAGAAGAAGCTATCCTGAAAGTTTGCACTGTTGATGTGGGTAACACAATTGTGAGTGCCCACAACCACTCACTAGAAAAAGGAGGAATGGCACAGTACTTTTTCACTCAAGCCACGCTGAACAATTATTCCCTTTCAAAGGGTCAAAGGAACTTTTCTCAGACAATATTCCAGGGAAACATTCCACATAAAATTGTCATTGCATTTGTGGGTTCAGATCGGTACAATGGATCTTATAGTTTAAATCCATTTCGCTTTCAACACTACTTTGCTAGTAATATGTCAGTGCTAATCAATGATGTCAGCACTCCACATCGCCCATTGGAAATGGACTTTCAAAGGGGATATTTTGTATCAGCCTTACACAACATCCTTCAGAGCAATTCAAATGTGGTGATTGGGACACGATCCTTTGATTGAGGCTACAGTCTTTTTGTCTTTGATGTCAACACCAGCAGCAATGATGAAGAACTAGCTTTACAGACATCAGGTACTGTGAGGTTAGAAGTACAGTTTGCAGAAGAAGTACCTGAATCAGTGCAGGTGCTTGTTTATGGAGAGTTTCAATCCTGCTTTCAAGTGGACCATGCCAGGGCAATTGTATACACCCCTCTATAAAAGAGGTAAATTAATGTACCTCCCACCTCAGTCACCATGAGTCTGCCAGTGAGAATGGAACCTTTTCAATTTTACTCTCCTACATCCATCCCTATTTTTGCACCACCCTACAGTGGAAAAAGTACTCTGACACAGCAAATATTAGAAAATGCCAATAAACTATTTGCTATCCCTCCAGAATTTGTAGTATACTGCTACAAAGAGTGGCTACCCATGTTTAATGAAATGGAGAACACAGTAAAGGGATTAATATTACACCAAGGAATACCTACCAGAGAAGATATGGAAGCGTGGGCACAAGGAAAACACTTTGTACTGGTGCTTGATGATTTACAACAGGTGTGTGAAAGTGATAAAGGTGTTGCTGAAATGTTTACTGTAGGATCTCACCACCTAAATTATAGTTTAATCTATTTATGTCACAATATTTTTGGAAGAGAACCATTTTCTAGACTAATAAGCCTGAATAGTCACTATCTGATTTTGTTTCATAATAACTGTGACACACAACAAGTACAAACCTTGGGGTGACAGATATTTGGAAAGAAGAATGCCTACTTTATAGATGCCTACAAGAAAGCCACATCACAACAATGGGGGTATTTACTTGTAAATTTACATCCAAGAATGACACAAGAGGAATATAGGTTATTGACCCATATTATACCAGGAGAGGAGACAACCATCTACCTCCCCAGAAAATAAATAAAAATCACTGAATAGTTTGCTTCTGTGCATACATATCCAGACAGTACCAGTGTCAACATGGGCAACTTGTGCAACAAAGAATTACCAAACATCACACTGTCTTGTGTAAACACGGGTATGGTGAGCTCATGTTGTAAAGCAAGTGACTTGGAGGTACAACCAACCATTCTCTACAAATGGTCATACACTAACACACATGGTGAGGATATGATAAATTGGAATGAATCTAATGCTTGGTATATTGGATTTGATCAGTGTCTAGAAGACGCTTTGTGTAGAATGGAAGTATCACCTCAATCTATTGTACAACTATTCATCTATGAATGAATTGCAATTGTAAGGCAACCACCACAAATTGTGTTCCACAGACAAATATCAGCAGGATGCAGACCTATAAAACAGTGAGCAAAACCCAAAAATGGTTCAATTGACATGGAAGGCTCTGTGAAAACACAACTGGCTTTTCTACAGGTGCTAGCTTTCAGCTCAAAGCACCAGACCACTGCACTTTTGAAGTCAATGACTAAGGAACAAATGAATGCTGTTTGTGAAGTTTTAATCAATATTCGGTATGGTAATATACCTTTAAGTGACAAGGACAAAAAGAGATTGCATCATAAGCGAGACCTCATAAGACAATTGACCACCAAGACTACAACATTAAAAGTCAGAAGAAGTCTCATGCAAAAGGAAGCTAAACCCATTGTTTCTATTCTGAAAAGTCATATCAATTTCTTGAAGACGTGTGTGTAATGGCTGCAGAATATGTCCTTATACCCAGACACAAGTATCAACAATTGGAAAAGGATGCAAACCCCCTCAAAGATACTTATGAAGCATCATCAGTTATTGATGATGTTGCAATGGAGGAAAAAAATAAAACTACCAATGCCACAGGTGATGATAATGATACAACACCAACAAATTTATCAAACACAGAAACCAACATACTGGATGAACGAAGTCATGTGGATTTGGATACTACTGATGATAATATGTCTCCTGATGAGTATGTTGATAATGATGACTACACCACCTCTGACATACTTCAAAGTTTTAACTCATCAGAACTTAAATATATACAACCCATTATCAATGAAATACAAAGACATGGAGATATTTTAACCTGGGATAAGCAGACAGGAGAAGTTCTTTTTAAGCTTGAAAAGATTGCTGGCAGCAATATCATTGAACTTTTGAAAGACACCTTAACAGCAACTTTACATCCTACTGGAAAAATGGAGTTCTACAGGGGCCTTGATATGATCAATATCCAACCAAAATATTTAAAACACTCTTAAAGTAAAGCATTACTCAACATTCTAAGAGGAAAAAAGAAAATAGTAGAAAACAAGAAAGTTGTTAAAAAGACAAAAATAAAAAGAATTAAACCCACTATGTTAAATACTAATACTACCAATAGTGGATGGATATCATGGTTGTAAATGTGTTTGTCTGTAAAAACTTAGTTGTAGTATGTGTTAATTTAAATGTACATGTGAACGTAGATGAAATAAAATTTTAAAACTTATTCCTTAGTTGTTTTTTTTTTCATTTATTTTATGAATATATATGAATATATGGTTTAAACTATTCAATAACAAGAAGCTATTTAAGGTTCAAATTAACCAACCATTTTGTAGACATGATGCAATGCTACTTTAAATAATGCCACACTACCAGGCAATGCAATGCTACTTCAAATAATGTGATGAGATGCTACTTTAAATAATGCCACACTAACAAGTGATGCAATGCTACATTAAATAATGCCACACTACCAGGTGATGCGACGTTACTTTAAATAATGACATACTATAAGGTGATGTGACGCTACATTAAATAATACCACACTAACAAGTGACGCAATGCTACATCAAATAATGCCACACTACCAGGTGACATGACACTACTTTAAATAATGACATACTATAAGGTGATGCGACTCTACTTTAAATAATGACATACTATAAGGTGATGCGACGCTACTTTAAATAATGACATACTATAAGGTGATGCGACGCTACTTGATGTTAATTGATTATTACAACATGTGGGACTATATAAGTTGAAATGAGAGTTCAAATAAAATATTCAACTGGCAGAAAGCATACAACAAAGAAGTCTACAATAATGGATGTATGTGGATACAGCTGGGATGATACTTGTAGTACATATGAAAACTACAACAATTTTTACAATCCAGCACCATGTGTATCCCAACCACAAACCGGAGGACTACTCAACTCTTCCACTTACAATGGTACATTAAAAAAATCACCAATAACACCAACAAATACATTCAGTTTTGCCACTGCCAGCAAACCACTGAATTTGAAGACATCCTCAAACAGTGCTCCTTCAAAAGCATTTGAGCAGTTGAAGAATGGAAACTACAAACTGGCCGTATCCAACTACAAGAGCTTGGTGATCAACAAATTTAATGGATATGTGTACATTCACTTCTGGGGACCAAAGGGCAAGCACATATCCTTCAACACTGAAGAACTTTCGACACTCTTTGCATGCAGGGATGCAATTGAGAAACAGATAAAAACTGTACATGATGCAGAAAATTGAAATGCAGAGTGCTGACCTTGAACAGTAACATTTAATAAGAAGAAAAACTGAGAAAATAAGTGGAAGATTACAAGTGAAAAACAATGTGTTTTATAAACTGAATGTATTATAATTTATTTACATATACTCATAAAATTTACATTTGAGAGAATTAAAAACACAAGTATATAAAATTATAATGTTGTAGACAACCAATTCAACTCTTCTTTATTCTTGAATGAAATGGAAACAATTTCAATAAAGTTCACACAATTGTAAATATTATGTATTTGTTTTCATTGCAAAGTCTTGGTTAAAGTAATAATTTACATAGATATCAGCTGCACCATAAGTTTACAGACACCCTTTATGTCAATTCATATTTCCTTTACAGTTAAATCCTTTGCCACACTTCGGACATTTATATGCTTTCTCATTTCTGTGTGTATCTTGATGGAGTTCCCATTGCGTTTTGATATTGTATTTTTTGTCACACTTTTGACACAGATACTTGAACTCTTTCACATGTATGCGTATATGGTGAGCATGAGCTGCTCGAGCAGAGTTGAACTCTTTTGGACATCCATTACATTTAAACTTCCCCCATCAAGTTCATGATAGACACGATTTGGTTTGTTATAAACTGCTTTTCCCACATTCTTTGGTTTTGCTGTTGGTAAGGCTACTTCTATCTCAACATTGTCGTCATCACCAATGGGCATATTATCCACAGTAGTTTGGGTATCATCACCACTATCCATATCAGTATCACCTCGTGTATCTTCACCTTCAACCCCAGTAGATTGGATGTTTCCATCACCAGTGCCCTTTGCTTGGCTATGTACATCTTCTTCATTGTTGTTCACATCCCCAAGAACTGTATTATTGGAATCAGTAACACATTCACCTCCATCTTCTGCATCTTCCACATCTTTGGCTTTTGTACCTGTATAATGCTGATTCACTAGAATCAGGTGCACAGTTTTAGAGAGAGTCTGTTTTCCTATAAGATAATCATCTTCAGATGTGGTCAGGATAACAAACTTGACTTTGTAGATGTGACTGATTAACTCTAAGGTAAATTCATCACCCCACAGTTTTCCAGTATAGAGCTCATTTATATATTGCATCACAGTCTTGTTCATGTCTGAACATGACATCACACACTTTTGAAACAAAGTTTCACAATCACTGCATTCACCCTTCAGCTGGAACAGTTTCATCATCCAAAAGGCTACTTCACACCTCATATCAATCTGACTAAATTCATTCTCAATGGATAGATGTGGCAATATTGCATTAAATTGGCAGTGCCCATCCTTGTCAATATTGAAGTATTCGAGATTCTTCATCTTGAGTTTATCATTGATCTTTTTAAATTCTTTCTTGTAACCACAGTTTATCTGTTTTGCTGCTTTAGTAAGTTTTTTGAGTTCTTTCTTACTAACAACATCATATTCACCATTACTATCTGCCACATCATCTGCATCTTTTTTTCCTTCAAACATACAACCTTCCAACTTCAAAGCTGTTGCAATAAGTTCACGATCCAACTCATGTTCACTATATTTCTGATACGGTTGAACTGAAATTACAATTTGGTTTTTTGTATTATACTGATATTCAATTAGTACTTACATGTGCAATCAATCTATGTCACATCAATAAAAAAAGAACTGTTCAAAGAGTCCATTTATTCTGACTTAAGGAGTGAAATTCCTTACCATATCTTGTGACATTAGGATTTTTTTTTTAAAAAATTGTATTTTACAAAAAGTGCATTATCTCCACTTCTAATTAAGATATTTGAGAAATTTAAAAACTTTTTCACATCTACACAACAAGGGCTTTCCAAAGAGATCATTTACAACATCCTACAACATATAGTAACAAAGCAGTGCCATTTTAAAGATATCTACAAAGCTAAAAATCCCTCATAACCTGTGGCAAGTGAACCCCTCCAATTGTTACCATGTACTTATCTTTCACAACTTATCTGCAGAAAGATAAGCACACCAGCATAGGCGGGAAACCAATGCCAACTGCTTGCCACAGGGGGAAATGGAGGAGGAAATCCCAAGGACTCAATAGACCCAACCTATCTTGTGACATTAGGATTTTTCATAAGTTTTTTTGAAAAAAATTGTATTTTACAAAATGTGCATTATCTCCACTTCTAATTAAGATATTTGAGAAATTTACCGACATGTGAAACATATCCTAATGTCACTTCCCTTGATAATATCCCACAAAAATGTTAGTAAGTGTTAAAAATAATGTTATAAATTACATACTTGTTTGAATAGTTTGCTCCATTGTTGGAATATTAATAAATACACAATTTAAATGCTTGTAGTTTTCCCTCCACTCTCCAAAATCAAAACATCCTGTGCACCTACCAGGAGAGTGCTCAGCCCATTTGCTACTCCCTCTCAGCCTCTTGCAGGCACACTCAACTTTAAAATTTTTAT
Organism: Haplosyllis leylae; assembly: GCA_038406175.1. Taxonomy (NCBI): domain Eukaryota; kingdom Metazoa; phylum Annelida; class Polychaeta; order Phyllodocida; family Syllidae; genus Haplosyllis; species Haplosyllis leylae. The sequence continues at coordinate 11,140 of JBCAUG010035009.1, read as the reverse complement.
CAGGAAAAAAAACCTTTCCAAAAAAAATGTATTTATTGTTTTAGTTATTCCAAAAATTATTTTTGAATTTAAAAATATTATGAACTTTATAGTTTTGCAAAAATTACAAATCAGGAATTTTTTTTAATCATGTGGAAGTTTTCTCTTTTATAAACAAATTTTTTTTTTCTTAAAAAATTTGAGAAGTAAAAAAGAAAAAATAATAATATGATAAAATTAAATTAAGTGAAAAAATTACAAACAAGGATTTTTTATCATATTAAAATTTATTGTTTCATAAAGCAAAATTTTATTTCTTAAAAAATAAAATAAAATAAAAATAAATTTAGTGTAATACTTGTCATAAAATTCCTGCAAAAAGTGTGCATGGTTTTTTTTCAAATTTCTTATTTTAATCAAAAAGTGTCACCACATTCCCCAGTTCATGCAATTTCCTTTTTGTTCTTATTTTGCATATTACCTTTTGCCAACATGTTCCCTTTTCACATTTTTGCACTATGATTGTACCTTTTTAGTTACTTTGGTCTTTTTTTTCTCATTTTACATGTTCCCTTTTGCCAGCCTGTTCTCTTTTCATATTTTTTCACTATGATTGTACCTTTTTAATTACTTTAGTCTTTTTTCCTTATTTTGCATGTTCCCTTTTGCCAACATGTTCCCTTTTCATATTTTTGCACTATGATTGTACCTTTTTAGTTACTTTAGTCTTTTTTCCTTATTTTGCATGTTCCCTTTTGCCAACATGTTCTCTTTTCATACTTTTGTACTGTGATTGTACCTTTCTAATTACTTTGGTCTTTTTCTTATTTTGCATGTTCCCTTTTGCCAGCATGTTCCTTTTTCATATTTTTACACTGTGATTGTAACTTTCCAATGTACCTTTGGAATTAAAGGAATCTGCACCTCTTTGGATTTGGAGGAGAAGGAGAACCCATGTCATCTTCCTCTTCCTCTATCAAAATAGAGCTCTCATCCTCATCAATGACCCTCATTTGCAATATTTCCCTCTCATCTTCATCCAAGGAGATGTAGATCACCTCATCTTCTTCATCTTCTATATCAGAAGATATAATTATGCAGCTTTCATCATCAGAGATATTTATAACACTTTCCTCTTCAGCATGAGTCATAGAAAAGACACCACTTTCAGATCCAACTTCAGTTGTATCAAATACTAGGTGAATAGGTCTGCAGTGTGGATCCTCAAAGTTAATCCTTCTTCTTGGTGGTGGCCTTACAGGAGCTCTAGATAATATTGGAATTTCATCCATTAGCCTTCTCACTTCAGAACCAGGACTTGTGTCATCACTGTCACATCTACATAACCAGTAAAAGAAAAATTAATTAATTTGTGAAAAGTAACAAACTCTTCAGCAAAAACATTTAATTTGTGAAATGTAACAAACTCTTCAGCAAAAACATATTGCAAATAAATTAATTTATACTTACAAGTCCAAGATGGAGAAAAGTGGTTGAGCTTGAGCTTCACTTGGGAATCTTTGTGTGTGTTCATTTTTCCCTTCACTTGTAGGATGACTTGGTGTCACTTCACAATCACTATCACTGAAAAGAGTCATAAATATTTTAAGTCAAAAATAGCACAAGACTAATGTAGTTTTTAAAGAAGAGAATTATAACTAAATCTTTTTTTTTTGTTTTCAAGAAAAACTTACAAGTTCAGACTGGGTAATGTGGAGGACTTTGCTTTAGTTCTTCTTTTTGGTGTCTTATCCTTGTTCAAATGGGAAGTATGAGGACTATCTGCTACATCACTGTCACTGCTATAAGAAAATACATATATAACTGTACATGTTTACTTTTTATGAAGTTAGTTTTTCATATACTTAAATTTTTAAAACTTACAAATTCAAGCAGCTCAAGATGTGTTGTGAGGTTTCAGATGTAGATGGTTGAGGAGTTGAAGTTACAAGTCCTGATGTCCAACTGGCTTCTTTGGCTGGTGAAGTTGGACTGCCAAAATTCAGATATAACAACTCTTGTTCTACTTTGTCAAGAATGCCTTCAATTTCCCCTCTGTTTAAAATAAAATTGTATGAAAAAGAAGGAGAAATTAGTGCTTATATTTCTTCTTGGAATTGCTCTGTATTGCAAATAATTTCTTGTATGAAAAAGAAGGAGAAACTTTAGTACTTACATTTCTTCTTGGAATTGCTCTGTGTTGCAAATAATTTCATGCAGATAGTCAACATCAAATTCTTCCAGGTGAAAAGATCTAAGCTCCTCTAAATTCAGCCTCTTCAGGCTCTGCACACACACAAAAAGTAATGGAAATACAAATGAAAGAGTTGTGGTCAAGTGGAATAGAAAAAAATTGAATTTTAAGAAATTTTACCTCATTAATCTGAGATAATTCCCAGGGATTTTCTAATTGGGAAGCAATTCTACCAATCATTTCTCCTAACCCATCAAATACTTGTCTTCTACTGTTTAAACACACATGATGGTGTTGACTTCCATCTGAAACAAAAAATAAGACAACCTGTTAAAAATGTATCCTTAGCAGAGCATTTGATCTGGTAGATAACATTTCAAGCCTTTGATTGAGTAGGTGAGAGTAAGCTGTGAGGATTCAATATGGCAAGCACTTTGATGGTTCTCTTTTTGTCAAGCTTTATTTCTAATTGTGCAGCAGATACAAAGAATGTGGAAGGATGTTTTAGTGTGGAACACATTTTAGAATGTTCCAACATGCAATTTACTGAGCTACCTGCATTTTCAGAGTTTGTAGAACTCTTCACTCACAAAATATTGTTGAGGAATAATCCCAATTTGAATTTGAGTACAATGCAATGTGCTCAGTGGCCAAACCTAGTTGAAATTAATCTGACAGGTATGTTTTTTCTCTCTCTCTTTCTCTCATTTAAAACATTCAGCATTACAAAAATATATATTGAAAAGTAATACATGTACTTGAATATTCCTAATTTTACCCCATATTGTAGATTCTCCTTTGGCTTGCACTACTTTGAGGAATACAGGGGAAATACAAATTGATGGTTGTGATAAGAAAGAAGGACATGTAACTAGAACACCATCTTCAACCACACCTAAAATGAAGTATGGAAGACCCAAATTCACAAGGTTAACACCCTCACCACCACCAAGAGATGACAATTCAACAGATTTTAACTCTACAACTTCCAACCAATCTGAAACTCAATCTACAGATACTACAGTTGTAACTGTCAGTGTTGTGGTTCCTGCAAGTTTTGTGATTTTAGGAGGTAGTTTCATCTTCCTGCAATACAGATGGGGTGGGGGTTTCAGATGTGGATGTATTCCTTACAGGAGGAGGTTGAATAAATTGAAAAGTTCTAGTGATAATATTAGTGACTCTAATCAGGTGGAAGGTGAATTACTCCAACTACAGTCTACCTCTGGAGCTCAAAATGATGCAGGACATGAAACAGTTGAAAACATTGGCCCCATGGATCAAAATGAACAACAGGCATATAATGATCTGTTTAAGTTTTGCCCAAAGAGAACAGAAGAAAATTTTAAAAATCTTTCCAAAAGATCTCAAAAAAGTGGTAAATTTTCCACACCACCAGTGTATGAAGTATGATTTTTTGTCCTGCCACTAAGCTAGACTCTTTTTCCCCCCAAGTTCTCCCTTTCTTTTCCTGATAAATATTGTTCTGAATATTGTACATGTAAACTTTAAATGTACTTGCTTTTCTTTTTCTTGACAAATATTTTTCTAGAAATTGTACATGTAAATATTAAGTGTACATATTGTTTTGTTCACAAAATGTGTTACATCATTTTAATCAGAGGTACATGTAGTTTTCTTTTTGCTGCACAGGGTAGATTTATATTATTCAGTAAGGTTTCAAATTTTTTTTAAAACTTCTAAATAAATTTCCTACCAATTTACAAAACAAATTACTATTAAAATATTGTGTAAAATTGTGTACCTTCTATTTCACAGCCTGGACATGATGTCTTCAGTTGCTTGATTATGTATGTGCTGATTAGAAGATGAAGGCTTCTTGTAGCTCTAGTTGTGTCTTCCATTTTAGGAAAATTGAATATTGACAGTCCTGAAGTTTTGAGTCTTCTGAAAATTCTTGGGGAAAATGAAGACCTTATAACTTGCAAGTTCTAAGTTTGGTTTTTTGTTCTAAATTAAAGGTTAGTTTAATGAAAATAAAATTACATACCTTCTTCCTTATATGTCAAAATAATGTGTTTGATGCTACTCTGTCCATCTAAATTTTTCCCAGTGTACATAATAAAATGTGTGATAGATCTTTTTATGGCTATTAGAATAGAATAGATGCTGTTAAATTGAATTGAGTTTTTCCAGTGAACATATTGAAATCTACCTTTGATTTGTTTTGTAGTTGTTAGAATAGTTTTGCTTTGAGTCTCAAGTTTTCCCAGTCAAGATTGTAAATCTGCTTTTGATCTATTTTATGACTATTGGATTAGTTTTGTTTATATAGCAAGTACAGATGTTGCTTAATCAATCTAAGTTTTCCCAGTGAACATATTAAAATCTACTTTTGATCTGTTTTATGGATAACATTATTGAAATAGGTAGAATAGTTGTAGATACCTTATATTTCTCACAGCAGAGGCAATATACTTTTATGTTCCAGTTAATGTTGCCCTTATGGTGATGCTCATTTCTATTAGTTCAATTATTGTAAAATATTTTACATTTGCCTCACATTCAGGTATTGTGAATTAAAACATCCAGTTAACAAATTAGATTCTGAAGTGCTGGTAGTTCTTTTTGAAAAAGATTACTTATAAGTTTTAACAAAAAACACAACTTTTAAAATTGTTTCAAAAATATTATTAAAAAGATGTATTCTCAATAAAAAAAAATAAATATAATTATAAAATATGTCATTTTGCTACATTTGCCAATGTTTAACCACTGTGAAAAAATACAACTAATCTTATTCAGCTAATCAGTTACTTAAATCTTATATTTATTCAATAAGTAATTAAAATACTCTCTTTTTAAATTTTCTTTTTCTATTTTTTGTTTCTCTTTTTCATCTCTTTTTCTATTTTTCTCTTTTTATGAATGTACCTATTTCAAATTAGTTCTTGTTTTGCATGTTCTCTTTTCACTAACAGGTTCTCTTCTCACCAGCATGGTCCCTTTTCACCAACATGTTCCCTTTTGTTATCATGTTCTCTTTTATTATCTCTTTTCATATTTTTTCACTATGATTGTACCTTTTTAATTACTTTGGTCTTTTTTCTTTTTTTGCATGTTTCCTTTTACCAACATGTTACCTTTTCATATTTTTACACTGAATTACTTTGGTATTTTAAAATGGCCATGTGCTAAAGTATATATTTTATGCAGCATATTCTCTTTTCATATTTTTGCACTGATTGTACCTTTCTAATTATTTGGTCTTCTTTTTCTATTTTGCATGTTCCCTTTTACTAGCATGTTCCCTTTTCATATTTTTGCACTGAATTACTTTGGTATTTTAAAATGACCATATGCTAAAGTATGTATTTTATCATCCAACACATACCTTTTGTCATCTAAGGGAGATAGGGAGATCTTCTGACCCTCAAATGTGTATAACTGATGTCCCTGACTGCCAATTCTAACTATTCTATCTACTCTATAGTCAGTGTTCATTAGGCACTGTTTGTACATGTCATGTTTCAGGATCAATTTATTTACACTCTTATTTATGCCTTTGCATGTTTTAACACAGCCTCTAGACCATGAAATGGAGCACATTTTTGATCTAAGACCCACATAATTGATCCATTCATTTCATCTTTGAATTTTCCCAACACTTTCTTGTTATTAGTATTGTGTAAGAAGTGGTCTTTGGGATAATCTGAGCAATCAAACTCCCAACATATCCTTATACACATCTTCTGTATTGACACTAGCACACAAACTGTCAGTGTCTGTGAAGAGTAAACTGAGCTTATCATCATATTTCTTCTTCAATACATTGTAGTAAAAGTCATACATTAAAAATTTTGCCAAGTCAAGAATAACCATCCCTGCATAGATTGGTCTGTTGAGCTTTAGGGTGGTCTGTTTCATCTTTACAGCTGCTAAATCTTCACTGAATCTCTGGAAGGATTCCACATTTGGTTTGCGCATGAGTTTGGTGAATTGTTTTTCTGTGTGAACCAGTTCCACTTTGGTTCTGTTTCTCAAGTTTTCAATGGTCTGTAATATATGAAATAAATTGTCCATTTTAGTGGTAATGTTTTTGATGTGCCTTAGGTGTATGTTGTACTTGTAAAAATAAAAAGAATAATCTTAATATTATATCTTACCTTGCCAAATACAGAGTTGTTCATCAACTTGGAAGAAATTCTTCTCAAATGTATTCTTAGCTAACTTCCTCTGTTGGGTATTGAAGTCAATATATTGCTTCAGCCAAGGACTTTGATGAAATTGTATAGCTCTGTGTATTCTGGTCAGTTTCAAACCCAATGTTATATAGCATTACAAAGTTCTATAGTGAATGACATATTTCTGTTTGTTATGCAGATTTGGAATTAACTTTGTTCCCCTTGAGTGCTTCATATTCAATTTTGAAAGGCAGTCTTTATTGAAGGGACTGAGCATATCTTGCCCAACCTGCATGTGTTGTGGAGCAGGAACATATTGATTAAAGTAATCATGTTTTTCCTCTGGAATTTCCAAATCTACTTCTAGTATGTATCCACTTGGAGCATCCTTATCTAGTTCCAATACTTTGCTGTATATTTGATCAAGATCTTCTTCACTCACCCATGAGAAAGTATCTGTAGGTAAAGGTTGACTCATAGCCCATCCATACAGGTTGTTAGCATCCAAATCTAACAAGTATACACTTTTTTCCTTTGGGTTATATTCTGGCATATATTTGTTGTTGGCTTTGGCATATCTTGTGACAATTGTGCTGACTCCTCCTCTAACTCCTTCTTCAACCATCAGGTGCATATCTATATCTGTCAAGAGTTCTAAAGTCACATTGGTCATCTTCAATGCTGCATTCCATGACAAACCTGGAGTGGTGTAGAAATGAGCTGGATCTAGTTTGTAAAATTCCAAACACTTCCTTCTGAAGTTTTCAAAGCAATCAGCTAAAAGCAGAACATCACTTTTCAGATAGAGATCATGGTAGTCCTTCATTTTCTTCATCTTAAATGTTGTCCACACATTTTGTGCATGAATGAAATATTCCTCTCTTATTCCTTGCAATGTTAAGCTGCTGTAGAATTGTTGTTTTGAAGGTAGAGATGTAGTGTTCATCTTTTCTTCATCATCCATCCATTCATAAGGATACACACCATTTCTCAATAATAAGGCTCTTTCTGTGGGCTCTGGAAAATGTCTCTTGATATGATGGAAATGTTGATCACCTTCTGCAGCTAAATTATCTACCAACTTAGCCAAACTTTCATTCATAAAGTTCAAACTATCCAAAAAGTGAATGTGTCCCAAGTTGAAAGAAATGTATTTCTCCATATTTTTGGGGATACATCCTATCCTCTGCTCTTTGTACTTGCCTAACTCTTGCATGAGCAAATGGGAATCATATCCTTCCAAATTGTGGAAAAACACTGGAATGAACTTTGAATATTTGAAGGCCAAGTTGCATTTGAAATGGGCTGCTCCTCTGTACTTTCCTGTCAGGTGACAATGATCTCTCACTTTATCATTTGGTGGTAAGAACTCACCACAGATATGGCAAGCATAAGTGGCATTGAAATTTCTTTCATCCTCTGCTGTGAAATCCATGGGTTTATTAGTTTTAAGGCGCTCTATCAAATAATCTGTCTCTCTCATCATGTCCTCAAAGAAATGATCCAACACATTTTCATCACTGTATGTGACTATCTTGGGCTGATCTTCATCTTCATCTACTGCACTAACTACTAAATAAGAGTATCCACATGGCTTGTGAATATTCTTTTTTCCCTCCTCATTGACTGGTTGAAGAATACATTCAAAGTCTGCATAGATTACAAATGGCACTTTGAGCATTTTACCCACTTGTGTAAACTTCATGAATTGGTCTTTTGGACCAGGAAGTTGTGTTACTTGCAGTCCATGTGTTTCACATATTGGTTTATGCTTCACGAGCAAACTTTCAGATTTGAATCCATGTAGACAATAGGTGCAGTAATATTTCCTTTCTTTATGCTTGGTTTGTGAGTAAAGCATTTTGTTAAGATCTTTGATGAGGCAGTAGTGAGTTTTTCCATCCTTCTCAATGAGCAGTAGATTCACATGTTTCTCTTTCTGGAACTTTGAGATGTAAAGGGTATAGTAGGATTCTTCATATCCAAAAACATTCACTGAAATGTTGTTTTGTTTCACAAACTTGGGAATATCTTTGACAGCTACAGGATAGGAAATTCCCTTCATATTCAACTCTTTTTCATACTTAATATACTTGGTAACTCTGTGTGGATGCTGACCATGTGGTACCTCATGAAGGGATGCCAGTATGCACCAGAGGAAACACTTGTCATCTGTGTTTTGTATATTCAGTATTGCTCTGTTGTTTCTTATTAATGTAGGTAACTCCAGGTATTGAGATCCTCTCAATGGTCTGTACTTTCCCATCATCAGCTTAAGGTGTAGTATTTCATCTATGACCCATCCTGTTCCATGGAGATCTTTGAAATTCTCACAATTATTAAACAGTCTGAAGAAGGCTTCATTGATGGATTCATCCAATAGATCTTCATCTTCCCCAGGTAGTTTGATGGTAGTTTTGCTATGAATGAATCCCACTGTATCAACTTTTTCTACCATGTTGCCATTTTCTTCAAATTTAACAAATTTGATTGCACAAACCATATACCATTTCACTCCATTAGTTCCCATGGTCTCATTTTGTAGATATTGTGAGATATCACCTTTGACATCACTGAAGAATTGGGTGAGGTCTAGTTTCTGCTGTCCTACAGTATTGAATGTGACTACCTTCAGGGAACCATTTAATGCTTGCTGAATGAGAGGAGCTCCTTCCATATTCTCTTCCACCTCTTCTCCTTCATTCACTGGATGTGACTGGATATGATCTCTAAGTTCCTCTACATTTCCAAATGATGCACCACATGTCCTGCATTCAAAATGTACCTCTACCTTTTACTTTTTAGTAGGAGGTTCTTTAGAAACTTTATCTACTTTCTGACTGAGTTGCCTTGTGTGGATTTGCTTATGTCTTCTTAAATTGTCTTTCCTTTCAAATTTTTTCCCACAAAAATTACAAGTGTAAAACATACGAGATTCTTCATGTGACTTTTTGTGTCTTGTCAGATTATCTTTTCTTCCAAAAGATTTTCCACAGATGTTGCAAATGTGAGATTTTTCATGTGATTTTTCATGTCTTCTCAAACTATCTAGTCTTTCAAATAATTTTCCACATAGGTTACAAGTGTAAGATTGTTCATTTCTATCCATGGTTATTTCTTGCTACATGTGTAGTTGTTAACTGTTCAGTAGTCTTATCCAAAGTGTGTGAAACTTTTTTTCACTACCTAATATAAGTTTCTATTGGAGGTGTTCACATTTTGTCTGTCAAATTTGAGAGGTGGCTCATTGGATGTATGTGAAGGGCATGAAAGGTGTGAAGGGCATGAAGGGGTACAAAGGGTGCCAAGGGGCACAAACCACCATTGAGTACAAAGGGTTCAAATAAGTTTGATTACAGGGTGTAGTGTTGAGGTGTCCCTACCACCTCCAAGTAGAACCAACAACCCATCTATATTCACAGAATGGTAAATGTCATTCATAGGTCCCTACCATGGGCCCAAAATTTTTGGGGTAACCACTAAGGTGACTCTAATGAGCCACCAACAAGATCTACAAGATGGTCAGCAGTATTTTTAGGTCTGAGCCAAAGACCTGTCTTTTCAGTGAAAATTTAGCTTCAATATATACTTTACAAGGGTACATTACGTAAAAGTCTTTAATCAGTGTAAATGTAAGTAGTCATACTCATTTACACATGAAAAAGATCTGGCACAGTAACCTTATTTTCCTTATAACTTTTTAATTTCATTGTGTAAATGTACTTTTCTCATCAGCTGAAAATGGATCATTATATCAGTTGTACTGGCAGAAAGTTGGTGAAGATGATAATGTTGTTACGTACGAACCAGACAGTAATCCAGTGTATGGAAGCGATTACATAGACAACATAAAAGGATTAGTAGACGGTATGACCCTTTTTGTCAAAAATAGTTTAAAGGGAACAAATCTGAGAATGGGGCAAATGCTTCACATGTTTGCGATTTAGCAATTACAGGATCTTGACATATTGTATATATTATATTTTTTTCAGGTGACAATTATTTGGACATGAGATTTAATGTTACCACTGAAGATGTTGGTGAATATTTATGCCATGTGCGAGGCAATTCCGTTGGTGATGTAGGGGAAGACCAATCAATGATGAACGTAATTGATGGTGAGTATTAATTATTTTCTAATATTTACATGCAAAATGCAATAACATTTATTTGGTCAAATGTTACATTTTTCATTTCTCCCATCGATGATTCCATCCGTCGTCCATCCCTGTAAACTCCGTTAAGGTATATGTCAATGGCAGTACGAAGAGTGAATCTGATTTGTAGATTCTACGACGACGCCAACTACAACATCGGCACCAGTTACAACAACAACTGCTGCAGGAGGAGGAGGAGGAACATCGACGACCGACGGAGGCAGTGGAGATGAAGAAGGTGATGGCGGAGCCAGTACCTTGAAACTTTCTTTTTATTCATTATTATTGATTTTCATGTTGATGCTATAAATTAATTTAAGTCTTATTTATATTTAATATATTTTGTTTTTCATTATTATTAAAAGACAACTTTTGTTTCTAAAAGAATAAGGAACATATTTTAATATTTTAAGAGAGAACATTTTATTGCCTTTTTAATAATGAACCTGATCAACACGAACTAGGATTGTTTGTTTCAGTATCAAATGTGTTTTGACAAAATACATGACATTTTCATTTTACAATTCAGTATAAATCTACTGGGTCTTTCATATCCAACTCTACCATTTATTGTGTATATATGTGGGACCGCTGAAAATGCGGCCCCTCCTTTTGTGAGCCAGCCTGGGTTGGGGAGCGGCGGCCTCTTGCAGAGGCTCCGTTTC
>JBCAUG010034998.1:0-10109 GCA_038406175.1 Haplosyllis leylae | reverse complement strand
GGGGGGTACTCAGTCCAGCTGGTGGGAGGGTACTCAGGCTGAGTACCCCCTCCCCGGGACTTGCTACACCGCGGTCGGTATGCCTCTTGCGTTCACGCAGGAGGACTTTCTTGGTTTTTTTTATTTTCACACACACGCATTGTCCTTGCACGCATCTACCATGTCCGTTACAGAGTTCAGGACACTGTTGACCAATGTACAGATTCGATACGGCCCAACTGTCCGACAAAGCCCACTCGTTTTGTCTCCATCGAAATCTCGTCACTGCCGACCTAAATACACACAATTTGATGAACAAGAAAGTCTTTAGGGTCGAAGGCTAAAGCGTCAAGTTTTGTATTGAGTCAATGGTGATGCAAATGCACACGCAGAGAATGGCTTCAGACCCATTCTCTGCGTCAACCATTGACTCAATACAAAAGTTGACGCAAACGCAGACGCTACATGTAAACGAGCCTTTACGCCACCACTTCCCCATTTCACCTCCCGTCGAAAGGGCGCGTGCCTCATTGAACATGGGCCCCTCCTCTGCGGACAGACACACATGACTTTTGGATGTGGATGGTAACAACATGATTGGTGACAGAATGACGACTGGGAAACAATGGTGCATCAACCAGTACACTTTTGTTTTGGACCAATTTCTTGACCGCCATCTATTATTATCTGGAATGTTTTCAGAAGATAACTGTTTCAATAGAACTACAGTGATGATTTGTACCAGCATTAACTAATTTTACTTACCATGTGGCAGGGGGCAACAGAAATGTGATCGTTTGCCAACGTTTATATTTTGAAAAATCATAGACGGACGCAGCGTAGTATTCGTCGCACATATTTGGTGGAAAACAACTTTCACGAACCAGATGCCACGTCATCCCGTGATTTGTTGAGTATTCTAAATATATCTAAAAATATTGTACCTCATGAAAACATAAATAGTGTACAGGTTTACAAAGTAGGTTGTTCATTTATATGCAAGTAGTGAAATTTAAAGTGGGCAATACAGTAAAAAGAACTTCAGGCCCGTTCACACGTAACGTCAAAGTCACCACTTTTTGTACCGTTTAAAAAATGGGTTCAATGCATCCCTGTGATGCTGCTCGCACACAACGTAAAAAAGATCAAAAGTGCCGCTCACAAAAACGGTTACGTTGACGTTACGTATAAAAGAACCCTTACTTTGTTGTCAATATCCCGACTGTAGTCACTGCCGCAGCCCATGACAAGATCAAACTGCAGGATGTACGACAGTCCAATTTTCATGGGTGTTGTTGAGACATATCTCAACTGGCCTTTCTCATAAGGCGTCACAAAACTACAAACGAGGAAAATAAGCTTTCAGTAAAACTCCACGATGTTTGATGTAGATTTAATTTAAACTAAGATGAAGAGTGAAATGAAGAAATGATGAGGTTCCGAAAATGTATTATGGCTCATTCACATACACGGAGACCTCTCCCAGGGATGGGGCCCCGTCCCAGAAATGGCTACAGTAGCCATTTAGGGACGTGGATATGTCCCCTTTGCGTGCGGTGTGAACACTTTGCATAGAACAACTGCAGCCATAGATGGATCCGGAGGATTTCCCTCCAGATAGGGATTCGAACCCGTATCTGTCTCCGTGTATGTGAACAAGCCATTAGGCCAAATCTGCCGAGAACTAAGTTCAAAGTTGTTCAAAGTTGCTCAGAATGTACTGAAACATATTTTGGTTTTACAATTTTTGAAATCCAATAAAATTTTGAAAACTGGAACTGACTTTGAAGTGTTTTATTTAAATAGTGCAAAAGAACTTGACCGATCTATCTTGTTAATGCAGAAGACTTCTCTTACCTTAATGCATCCTCTCTGCCACAATACAATCCTATTTGCCCCAAGTGAAAATCCAAAGCTAACTCAACATCAAGCGAAGAAGTTAGGTTTATGTTCATAGCATTGTACATGGTGGATGTGATTGCAACGTCATCGAGAGCCCAAAGATCCTTGTTAGCTCCAGAGTGTGTGGGCTGCCACCAGCGAAACGCACAGGATTCCTTCCTGGCGTCTTCAGGCAGCTTTACAGACACTACTCTACAAGGAAAGAACCATTTACTTGAAGATTAGTCGCAATGTGATTCGAATTTGAACTACATGCCTATTATGGTGTAATCAGACTGACAGTGGCCGAGACCGAGACCGATAACAAGTTTACAGAACTCAATCAGAATCTGTGTTGTTATCTGTCTCTGTGCAGTATAAAGACCTCCATACAATTCCATGGAACCCAATGTCATCAGTCTGGGTCTTGGTCTCGGCCACTATCAGTCTGATTATACCATAACATTTAAATAATATCCTGTCAGACAGATTCACAAGAACAAAACAGTAGCGGCGGATCTTAGGGAGAGGGCGCCAGGGGCAGGCCCTCCTCGAGCTAAAATCTCTTCATTTTCATAGTTTTTAGGGAAAAATTGGTCAAATAGTAGGTTGCCCCCCCCCCTGGAAATCCTAGATCCTCACTTGGATTCTGAGAACTCGGCTGGAGTAAGTCTCTTCAACAATGTCCAGAGAACAGAACAAGAACAACGATAATGCATCAAGACGTGTTCTTCCTCTCTGTCCGGAGACGGACATGATCCTGTTGTGGCGCCGTTTCCAACTCGTACACTAAACTGAATATACCTGAAATAAAGAACGAGCACTAATGGCCTATTCACATGCACGGAGATGGATACAGGTTCGGATCCCTGTCCGGAGGGATTCCCTCCGTATTGATCTGTGGCTACAGTTGTACTGTGAAGAAATATTCACATTGCACACAAAAGGAGAGACAGGGCAACATCCTCCGACAGGGATCCTAGTCCGTCCCCGTGTATGTGAATGAGCCATAGTATTATTACCTGTCCACAGGCACACACTCTGTACTCATAACATACAGTAACAAAAGTTTCATAAACATTTTTCTGAATCACTAAAATTTCTTTTTTTTTTCAAAATCATGTAATTTTCGTGTAATACCTTGCATCCGTTGTTCGAATTTCCTCGGTTTCTATTAGTCTTTGTCCATTTCCATTGAAGACAACAGCTTTTGCACTGCTGAGTACCCCGCAGATATATTCCAATGATGCTCCTTTCACAGTGGGAAAATTGTTACCAATTTCCTGCACAGTTGCCATGTTGTTGACGAGCATTGGTGCCGCGAGACGCACTGATCGTTGACAGTAAGTCTCGTCATACCCAAAATCACACCTGCAGAAGACAAATAATTGGACAGTACTACTTTTGCTCTGCCTAACTAGCTGATACCCCGGTATCCCAGTGAGGCAGCACTGCTGTTCAGGGGCAAAAGAGTCAGGGAGTGGTGGCTCAAAAGAGGCAACAGGGGTGTAGGGGTCAAAAGAGCCAATGCGGGTATCAAAAGGCAATGGGGTGTCACAAGAGCCTTCAAGCGGTGTCAAAAACTCAGCTTGGGGGGGTCAAAAGAGCCAGGGTGACAAAAGAGACAACTGGGGCAGTCAAAAGGGCCGGGATGGGGGTGTTGAGAGTCAAGGGGGTGGTCAAAAGAGCCAACAGGAGTTGAGTGTGCTGAAGCTCAGAAGAAATTCTCTGAAAATCAGTTCAGGCAATAGCGGTGGTGCCGCCTCAGAAATGACGAAATCGCTTTGATTTTCATGACTGTTTTACATTTTTGATAATCTTTACCCATCACACAAAAATACGACAAATTAGACAACGGCAATAGAGACCTGCATCCTTCTGGCGAACATTCTCCATGATCGCTGCAGCCAAATGCACATTCGCCAATAAAAACTGAAAATAAACAATTGTAAACTTGTTTGCATAACGGAGGCGCTTTAATTTTACCATAATCATTTTTCTCCACTTGGTTCAGTGAATTCCACCACTCAAAAATAACTCCTTAATTTTGTTAAATTTACCATTGTCTAAAGCCCACGCGTTAGCCTGACCAGATTCTGTTAGCTGCCTCCAACGAAACCGTGTGTGTTCAGCCAGTGCGCTGTACGGTAAAGGTAAGGTTATCCTCTTCCAACTAATGAATTGAAAAATTCCAAACTTTAGGCCCGTTCACACTGAGCGAAATCGAAAAAAAAACGAAAATTCTCTTTGATGGTTGTCGCTTATTCTTTGCTCTTTTCTTGATTTTTCTTTGCTCTTTTTCGCTTTCACTTCCGCTGTGGCTTGGTGTGAATAGGCCCTTACTTAGAATTTAGATTTAGTGCAACAAAAACCCGTAAAATGAAAATAATTTCTGGCAGCAAAATATATTTTATAATCAACAAATCACGCATAGGACATGTTGCAAATAATTTTTAACCAAATTCAGATGTATTGGCAGAGGGAAACCAAATGCCACGGTATATTGCTGTTACAAAATAAGTTATCCTTGATTGCCCTTGTTTGCGTCAATAATACCCACCTGTCCACCTCAGACGCTTTGTAGTGAGAACTCAATGTAAACAGCGTTCCTGGACAACTGACACCACCCAGGCAAGGAGTATGCAACTGCGACCACGACGCACCATGGTCTGTTGAGTACTCTAATACAACGCTAGAAGAATAGACGTTGAAAGTCATTAAAATGTATGAGTAAACAGAAGATTCCGGTAAAAAGATTTAAAAATGCCCAGGCGTCTACACAAACAGCAAACCAACCATAGTAAGGGGAGAGAGCCAAAACTACATGTGAAGAATGAATTGATAACACATGAGAAAATATAAAGTTGCGAGTTACCAGACTTCGTTTCCTGAATATTAGACATTACTCTAATGCTGGTCTCGAGTACACATACTGTAGTCGACCTGAACACCTTGGGACAACATACTTTTTTCTCAAAAATTGTCAGCAAAACTTTAACCCCCCCCTCCCCCCACAAGGTATGGTGACTTACCAACCCCCCCGCCCCTCCCCCACTGGATATACAGACTTTTAGCTAGCAGATTTGGACTCAGCATCAAAAATGGGAAAGTCAATTCAGTGTGGGAGGGGCAGGGGTTGGTCAGTCACCATCTTATCTGGGGGTGGGGGGGTTAAAGCTTTGCTGACAGTCTTACCTCCCCCCCTCCCCGAAAATGTATAGCGACATGTCTTTGAATTTTTGGATTGGTAATGCGTGGGACCATTTTGAGCCCCGTTCAGGGGCGCCTCGTTTACTGACAGATTGCTGCAAAAAAGTCAAACGCCTTCTTATTAATTTACCCTGATAAAACAAGGAAGTGTACCTGTTATTTTGATTAGTACTTCCACACTGCAGGTTCAAGCTGAACTGGATGTACTTGCTACTGTTACTGGGTAGAACGGGGAGGATTCTGAGCACGTCCAAGAGCCAAATATCCATATCAGCGCCTCCGTGACGCTTCTGCGCTAAACACAGCCTGCTGATTGGATGACGAGCCTCCGGGGTAATATCCACAGATACATCCTGTACATCCTGCATGAAATTTACAACGTCTTCAAAATGCTATGGCCAGTAATAAAGTTCTCAACATTAAGATGGAAATCTTTTTCTTGGTTGCCATTAATTACGGTTGAGAAGGGTTTGGAATAAAACTAGCATCTTCATAATCAAACTTACCTCAAAAGTATGGATGTCTAAAATCTTCAGAGTCGTAGTGTGTCCGTTCTTGTTTTCAGAATACACGAAAAGAAAAGACTCGTCAATCTTGCCGCTTTCACAATTGTGACCTAAAACAAGAAATATAGGTTCCAAATCTTTGGTTCACGCGCATTTCTTTTTTTTTTTTTTTTTTTTTTGTCGTATGATTGCGCGTAAGAAGGCATGCAATGTAAACTATAAAGGCTTATTCACACGTATCGACACACACACACCAACACCAAAAATCAAACCGATAAGTTTTAACATTGTGTCAATGGTTGACGGGCAAAATGGGTCTGGAACCAATTTAGCCTGAATATTGGTCCGATTTTAAAATTGCCATTAGCACAATGCTAAAACTTTTATCAGGCTGAATTAAAATTAATTCGGTGTCGTTACGTGTGAACAAGGCTTAATAACTAGCAAAATACACGATTCCCGAGACTGTACAGACCATGTTTTATGGTGAATCTCAAGTTTCCAGCGGATGACAGGTCAACAAATGGTGTACACAGCAGTCGAGTATTCTCTGCACCATCGAACAGAAGCGGCGCCGTTTCTGACGCTAATGCACCGCATTTCTCACTGAGATGGCCGCCTCGCATCGCCCAGCTGATAAATTTACACGAAAGGTTAAATAATAAGAATGCTGATTGGCATTGTGTCATTGTTTTAAGTGCTTTGGGTGGGTGGTCCTGAGGAAAAATTTTCTGCCTGAATATCAAGCCAAATCAGGTGTCATCTCATTTTGGATGGGTGGGTGGGTGGTTCTGAGAAAAAAATTTCGATCTGAATTTGTATCAAGCCAAATCTGGTGTTATCCCATTGGATGGGGGAACGAGGTGGTGGCCACAAGTGAGCAAACATACAAACACTACCGTACCACCGCACATACATCATAGTGACCAGGTAAGTAGCTCGGCTTATTGAGGTGGTGAGACTAAAAACCATCACAAGATAATCAATTATGATGATACTGATTCTAAAGGTTAATTTTCTTTTCACAAACATTGTTCGTGAATTCTAGTTGAAATAAAAAATCACATGTCCATGAAACCTCAAATATTCTTGCAATTTGTGGGTTTCTCCTATTACAACACAAAATGGATTCGGTTACCCATCCAGGCGCTCGTTGTCAAAATTTTCCTCCAGAATGATTTCTTCCTGTATTGGGTTGAAGTTGAGGTTCAAATCTCTGGTCGTGACGTAACTGTACAGCTGCTGTTCCTCGTCGAATACCATGCTATTGTGATCTGAGCGACAAGCTTGCTGAACATTCAGAAAAATATATGAAATCTATGTGTTATCATTAATGAATTTTCAACCTATTTACGAATAAAATTATCTATGTTTCAATGTGAACATTTTTTAAAAGAAGATGATGTCCTGTATACGTCAAAACTTATTCTCCATTGGTTACTATGCATGAAAACAATTAGTAAATGTAACTGTCATGGTTACGCAAGATCCTAAGGTTCCAAAAGGTTCCAAAGGTTCCAACCCCGTACTTTCTTCGGATATCACTTTGAGGTTTCATCTAAATGAATTCAATTGTTTTTTTTTTAAAGTTCAATGAGCAATAAATGACGTACCTTGATTTCTCCACCTGGAAAAAAGAGCCAGTTACTGGTTTCCATAGGATCGAACTGGTCGTACAAAGTCTCTGGGGGAGAAGCAGAATTGATGATGAGAATATTGTCCATTGCCCAGCAACCGTCGTAGTTGCTAAGCAGGTTGCCATGAGAAGCCTCTTGTTGCCACTGGAAACAGACTGCTTCTTGGCGGGCTGCCGAGGGCAGGTGTACAATATTTAACGAAGTCTCCGGAAGGTACGGTACACTGAAATAAAGTCAAAAAGATGTGTGGAGATTGTAACAAATACTCCTACAATATTCATCTTTCATTTGATAAGCACTATTAGGCAATGCGACTTATGGCCAATGACTATCTTTTCGTTGTCTTTGGTATGGCTGACATATTCAGCAACACTTTTATACCTTATTGTTTCCAGCTCGATCCATTGAGAACAGTTTCCCGTAGAATATGACACAATAATCGGACCGTCTTTGGTCGATGGTTTACACAAACCTACGCCTGTATTAATTAAAATTAAACCACACTTGTTAAAAACGCAACCGTTCACTGATTGGATCAACCTTTGTAATGGATCAGGGTTCTCACATTTCCAGACTGACAAAATTCCATGATATTTCCATGACTTTTCCAGGTTTTTTCAAGAAAATTCCAGGTATATTTCCAATAATATTTATGCCTCCAATTACTATTGGATAAATGTTTACATAAATCATAAATGTACTATTCTTACACTATCCAAAAATAAAATCTACCCTTTCAGCCACACAACGTGCTGGGCACAAGAGTGATGAAGTGTCAACTAAAAACTTGTAAATTGAGATACTTCTTAAGGAGCTCATCAGCAAAAATAAATAATCACATAACTGACACATTTTCATTCTAAAATATGTCAAGTTTATCTTTTTACTGAGTTCTTAACCCTTTTCCGCACAGCACATATGCCTGCGCAGCAAATACACTGCATGACCTACTTGCTGCACAGCAGCTTTGAATGCACACAACATTTTAAAAACATTTATGTTCTACATAATTTGAGGATCAAGACCACATTTAGGGCACTTGTGACAAACAAAAAGTGTAAATAGAATATCTTTTTTGCATGTGGAGGAAGTTAAATCTTTGCCACATGAATCTGGGTTGCACCAGGATCAGTAGTTATGACACATCAAAACACGCTCTGTGCAAACTAGGGCAACATGTCAAGACACGCTTCTGTGCAGACTAGGGCAACACGTCAAAACACACCCATATGCGGAAAAGGGTTAAATTATATTTCTAAAAACAACTTTCTGCACAAAAAAAACTAAACATTTTGGGTGTACTTTGGGTGTACTCCTCCATAAATAATACTAGAATAATGAGTAACCTGACAGGAAACACCTTTTCATATGAATAATACCAACATTGACATACTGAATATGTACATGTAATCTAGACACCACTGCCATGCTGTCTTTCATAAAATAATACTGGAGTATTAATAAAATCATATTATACTAATTATAATCACAGTTGCTAACCATTTTTTTACCTTCAATAAAATAT
Source organism: Haplosyllis leylae (assembly GCA_038406175.1). Lineage (NCBI taxonomy): Eukaryota > Metazoa > Annelida > Polychaeta > Phyllodocida > Syllidae > Haplosyllis > Haplosyllis leylae. The sequence continues at coordinate 1,371 of JBCAUG010034998.1, read as the reverse complement.
TTTTCCAGGTTTTATGTACTTTTTCAATGATTTTTATTATTTTTTGCAAAATTCCATGATTTGCCAGATTTTCCAGGTGTACTCTCATTTTTCAAGGTTTTCCAGGTAATGCGGGAAATCAGTCACTGATTGCACAGGCAACAAAATAAGTGGCGGGTCCGGGATTCCCTATGAACAAATGAAATATATTTTGCCAAATTTTCTGTCAGATATCCACCACTGTATCACTGAAAATTATACCTGAGTTAACTTTCTTCAGTTTACAAAACATGCCACTGTGTTTCCTTCAGAACTTTTTCAATAAATCGACCATTGCATGCAAGGGTACTCCACTAAAACGACATTTATCTCTTTCTCTAAATCCAAACACTTGAAAAAACAGAGATGTTTGATCGTTGTTTACAACAACTATTTATGTGGATTCAAAATTAGTGGTTGATAAACGAGGAACAGTGTTACAATATTGTGCTTTATGCCCCAAGTGAAATAAAATCACATAGGATAATAGTTACACTTACTCAGCTACCCATCTTCATTAGATTCAACTCAAGATATCAAAAAGGCAAAATAAACTGAAACTTTACAAAAAAACCACAGTAACATTTACCACTTCAAGAAACATTGGTTTTTGTAGAGGTTGGAAATCAATTCCCACCACTAACTCCCAAATATTCATAACTTTGGTAAGAATAACTTCATCCTTTTTCATGCTAACTTGACTAATAAAAAGAATATTGACATTTTCAAAAGAAATTTGGCTAGAAGTAGAACGGTTGGAGTCTATCAATAAGAAAATAGAGTCTCCCAGGTCGTCCGTCTCGTACAACTACGCATCGCTGCATTCGAGTCTGTCAACATGATCCTATTGTTGTAGAACTATGTGAAGATAATCTCATAATACCAACACAGTTGACGTTAAGCTATCAATCTTCAATATGAACTGTAGAAGTTATCCTCATAAACAAATTCCCATTTTTTAAACTCAACCTGCATATCATCTTCCAAGTATTTATCCACAGGCCAAAAAAAGACCATTTGCGTTTGGATGATTCCCTTTGAAAGCAAAACGAACTTTATGTACATCAAAAGGAATCAAATACTTAGCGCTCATTCTTTTCTCCAAACATCAACACAGCACAAATTGTAAATAGAAACACTTAAATATTGACAATATAATTCTACGAACACTCACATACGATTATTCCATACACTACGTAAGAGGTTTTCTGCAGAATATGCCCAAGCAAAGGCATTCCTTAGATCTGAGCACCTGTATGAGGTTTTACTGTTGTAATAAGTAACTCATGTTAGTGATAAAATCAGAGTACTCACTGCAGATTGGTTGCACGCCGGCTCTTTTCTGAGACGATA
>JBCAUG010034987.1:0-10110 GCA_038406175.1 Haplosyllis leylae | reverse complement strand
CCCCACCACGGGCCCAAAATTTCGGGGCAAAAACCATCAATCAACCACTAAGGTGACTCTAGCGAGCCACCAAAAACACTATTTTTCTAGTCCAAGAGAAAAAGTAACAAATTAAAAACTAAACCAGGATGACTCAATCGCCTTTCAACTCTTTGCAATTCCACTCATGAAATACGTTTTCCTTTGCAGCTCTTTACAAATATTAGCAAGTTTCTACACGATTCTCTTGGTACTGATCGAAACTTTTCCCTTTGAAACACGGCGTTAAGGAGCCAACTGTCTTCAAACACTCAACGTCATTTGTATGAAAGTGCATTTGTCATAGTCTCCATCACATGCCTTGACCATTCCATAAAACTCATGTTTGTGGGCTGGAGAAATTATGAACATTTTTGTGTTTTTAATGCACTTTAATCTGCATAATTGGAAGGATGTTCTTGCGGTGCAGGCCTCAAGTGGTCCTGCCTCCATGCACACAGCACTACATGCAATTTCATACCCATGATTCATCCAACAGGGAATGGGGGTACCCCTATTTCATCCAATGGGGTAGGGTTACCCTTTTTCATTAAATGGGGTAGATTCATCCAAGGGAGGGTGGGTTCCCGTTTCATTTAAGTGGTGGGGTAAGGGGGTATCTTGTTTCATCCATGGGGTTGGGTAGAGAATGACCCTCTTTCATAAAAGAGGGGCATAAGGGGTTGGGTGTGAGGGGTACCCCTGTTTCACCCAGGGGTTAGGGGATACCCATTTTATCCAAGGGGGATATGGAGTACCCCTGCTCCCTAGTATGTGCAGCTACTCAGAATTCAGAGGAGTTTGAAAGCACCATTAAGGTCCTGCCATCTGCTTAAAGAACAGCGGGACCAAATAGAAGAGATCATAAACAAGAAAGCTTACCAGCACTGTGTCATACCGTGTGTGATTCGGATTAAGTTGGTTTGATAGATAAATAGTTAGATAGCTACATATATCTGTATGTAGCTAAGTAGGTAGATGGCCGGGAAGACAGGTGGCTACTTGATAGTTACCTAGCTAGATACCCATAGATTATGGCCTGAGACATATTTAGGTTTGGGAATTTTTGAAATTTGATGAGATTTTGAAGATTGAACTTTTTTTTTGTAAAATGACCACATGCGACCAGATAAGTCGCTCCGCTCTTGAGACGGCGCGACTTAAAATTATACCTTTTTAGTGGGGATTGTCAACAACATACCTTATGATATGTTATCATAAGGTACGTTCTACGGCGACAGAAAATTCTGCCTAAAATTTGCACAAATGTACCTTTCTCTGCACAGACACAGAAACCTATCACCAACACTACAGATTCTATTTCATACCTTTATTCGCCAAGCTACATTTATTTTTTAGCATATAGCCCAAGTTTAATGTCGAGTCTGCTAACTGCAACGGTAAAATATGTAATAGTAAATTATTATTATTTCAAAAAAATCAAAGACCGAATGTTATTGGCACCCATGATATTCGCAAGTCACGTCATGCCTCTCGATGAAAAGGGTCAAATACAATAGATACATTTAAATTTTAACCCCGTTATTTTTATACAAGGCACATATTTGACTTAGAATTTGACCAGGTTCAGCAAACCTTTTCAATGAAAGAACATTATTTCTTGAATAACTCATTTGTTCAACTGAACCGTTACAATTGACATGGCTTGTACACAAACACATAATTTACCGATGACAAAAACTATTTCACTTCAAATCTAAATTGCTATGTAGATATTTACTACTTCGGTAGGTACCTTTATACATAAAATATAGTAATTACATAGCAAGTTAACAACAAAATGCAAAACTCAACAAACATTGTGTTATCCGTCACCAAGTCGTAATCCAATCAAGTTTAAAATTCTACAGGTACTTTTCCACTTTAATAAAGGACTTTACCTGATTTCCACCAGTGTGTATCTAGCAATCAGATGTGCAAACAAACCAAAATATTTTTGTAACTATTCTTATACATGTATTTACAACGTTTGGAAATTGCTACTTTCACAATGCAGTAGGTTCGTGAAAATAAGTTTTGCAACTCACCACCTCAGACGTTCGGGTTATCTACAATTTTTCAGGCTAGAAAATACCAAACTGAGCAAGTAAATATCCAAGCTTAAATAACACAGCCAGCATTATAAAATATTTATGCGCGAGTTATAAATACAATTTTAAAGCTTACATGATTTGACACTCCTAAAAGGAACGATTTCCGTGGAATATCTACCATGGCAAGTCTTCACGAAATAGTCAAATTGAATGGCATAAAGTATGTTTTCTTAAATGAATATTATTGATCACGCCAGAGATATTTACTGGAATATACCAACATGAGGTTAATGTCATGAATGAAAAGAGGAAATAATAATTCGTTTACTCATGGAAGCACCGTAGCTCAACAGTCTACACGCCGACGTTTTTACATGACTCATAACATATTTTAATATTCAAATGTTTGTTCCTTTGTGAAGCCAAGCTTCTCCAGATTTGGGTTACAAGCGAATTTGATCATAGGCGGCGGTCCGCACATGACGATGAGTGCGTCATCCGATGGAGCTGGCAGATGCTCCTTGATCATGTCAGCGTTGACAAAGCCCGAACTGTAACGCCAACCTACAAAAGATCAATGTGTGAGTAACTTTCACGAATGACGTGACAAGGCATTACAGTTGTGTCATCGACCTACACTACATGCAAAATTTGGTAGCAAAAAGTATCCCTTGAAGGAAGTTGTAATTACTGAACAGATCCAAATTGAACCGAAACGCTGTTTTCGCACTGTGATCGCTCTCAGTACTAAGTTTACATCAAAGAATTGTGAATTGTAAGAACTCTGCAGGACTGATTTTTCTTCAATGGCATGTCGATCACACCCGTGGTCTAACATATGAACATAAACCAAAATTTTATTGAAGACAAACAACCTTCTTCTGGCCTATCCACTGTGTACCACAATTTAAAACGGCGTGGATGTTTATCCCTTAACTGTTCCAATTCATCCTGAAGTAGAATGTCTTTTTCTGTCTGTAAATAAATAACAGAAACGAATTTAGAAGATCGATAAAAGAATGTTACAAGACCAAGAAATGATCCCCAATTTAGAATTGTGAAAAAAGTTAAAATGTGTTTTTGTGAGAATGAGACTATTTTTTTTATTTTGAGACAATAACAGCGCGATTCACAAAGCCGCGAACCAGTACGGTGTTCAGGGGTGCATACCAGCCAAGGGCCATTCACTCCTATGGAGGATTTTCACGAATAATACAAGGCAAACTGTGAAGCCCTTGGCTCTGTGAATCACGCTGTAATTACTTTTTTTTTGCGTTTTAGGAAAAAAAACATTCTTGGCTCCTTTGTTATGAAAACAATGTTCATTCGTAAGAAAGGTTTTTCGTTTAATTACAAGTTTTTGGCGACATATCCATAAATAGAATCCATACTAAAGTTATTGCGATGGCTTAATGTGTTCATTAGTTTTACATATTATTTACATAGCTATCACATATAATTGTCATTAGCAAGATTAAGAATTGTTTCCATTTTCTCCCAGTTCAAACTTTGTTTTCATTTTCTCCCAATTCAAATTTTCTCCCAGTTCAAATATTTTTATTACGTTTTAAATTTTCGAACACAGTGCACACAATTTACACTGCACGGGTTTTTTTTAAACAAAAATTCCAAACAGTTTTCCTTCTTATTTCTTCGGAAGAGCCTGACAACACATTTATAACTTCCTCATCACAATGTATTTTCAAATATTCCACTCAACACATCGCCAAACGTATCAATTGACATAAAATTTGTTATTCCTTATCTTACTTGCCTGGTGCTACTATTACCCTACCCTGAACTTTCCTCCTACAAATTTTCCACGAATAAGAAGCCTACCTGGTTGGCAAACAGAAGTGAGATGTCAGTTTTATCTTCGGGATCCTTGAAAATCTGCCTGATCAACTGCAACATAGGGGTAATCCCTGAAAACAAGCAAGTTTACACCATACTTCGTCAAAGCTGTAAATACTTTTGAGCATATTAATTAACAAGACATGCGATGGTGGTTCAACACAACTATTTATTGCTGAAAATAGACAAAGCAGAGAAATATAATTCACAAACCGGTTCCTCCAGCGATCATTCCAAGTTTCTTCGCACGTCTCTTCACTGGGAGAGACTTCTTGTCGGACTTAACATCAAATTCTCCTGTAATTTACAAAAAATGTTATTTCTTTGCAATCAAGTACATTACTGAACACTTTCGGGAGAAAAAAATTAATTAATCCAATTTTATTCACTTTTACATTGTGGACATGTTCCTCCATGCTAACAATAAAGACACATGCCTTTTCCTTTGTAAACCAGAAGTCCATTGGGTCCCCTGACATCTATGAAGTCACCAATCTGCATGGCTTCTAAGTGCTGGGACATTTTTCCACCCTCTGGGAACTTGGGATGAACATTCTTGAAATAAACCTGAAAGAAAAACCGTCACCAGCTCAATAATAGATTAATTAAACATACACTTCTTTCTCCATGTCCGTATATCTGTCTTTAGGACAATGCGTGTTGGGTTCTATCTACATTTTCACGAGACTTTTGGCCAATACATCCACTTTCTAAGAAGGTTAAAAATGCGTCATGCCTACAATCAATTTTAGCGACGCCCAATCAGAAAAACGGGTGGATGATTGACAATTGGGAGCGTGGGAGTGAGGAATGAGCCGCCAATTTCATTCGCTATGTATTTTCCTTTTTACCTTGATGACAAGATCCATGAAACCACAGTCATCGTCACAGGACACCGGAGTGTATGGACGAATAACTAACTCTCCATTTATCCTCGCTGTTAGATAGATGTGCTGACCTGGAATTAAATTTCAGACGCCTACAAATACACTGTCACGGAAAGGTAAATTTTCCTATTTTCTTTTTGTTCTATAATTTTCTATATTTCGAATTTTAGAATTGCCGATTTTTCTAACTTTGGTTTTTGTAACGATGAGCAATAATTTCACTGCCATTTAAAACTACTTGCCTACTGGGAGACCCAGAATGTGTTGCTCAGAGGGTAGAGCAAATCTAAATCGCCGTGTATCATGACTCACGATCTACAAGAATAACACAATAAACGACAAGGAATTGAATATCTGATATTCAGCGTAGTGAAGAACTATTGTCTGTGCCATTTTTAACATCATTCAAATAAGGAGGTATTTTTCCACATAAAGCAATCACTGTACATTTCTAGCCATAAAAGAGCAAAATGCAAAGTCTTTACTCTGAAACAAACTGATCTATTAAATGAAATTTTCACAGTACCTCTTTGTCCACTAGCTTCAGAGGATATTTAACCATAGGATCCTTCAGAGTGACAGGACCCTTCTTCTTCTTCTTTCCGAAAAAGAAAACCTTCGCCAGGATGGCTGTTGTGGCGACAACAGCCACACCAACCAACACGGGGATAACCTGCAATTATTTACTGTAAAATACAGATATTTCGTTTGCGAGAGATCACATTTTATATTTGTTCAATACCTGGTAAATCATTTGTTCGAAATTCAAAGAATTAACCTTTGAATATGAATATATAATTCATTTTGCTTAATTAATACTTCAAACATTAACTTTTCTAATAATCTCCTAATCAATTACTTATCATTTTTTCTGTTTGCTTGATGCTCAACTTTCAAACCATTGTCACGTAGTCTAATCACCCATACTAACAAAAACGGGTTGAAACTGAAGGAGGAGAATTCATGCGGTCCCAAATGTAAAATAAATTAGCAATACAGTTTTTATGGCTAATTCCCATGCACATTACCTGATGTCTGTCGCTATTTTCATGTCTATCCATTTGGTACGATCAAGTTATGAAAACACTTGTTGACTAGCTAGGAAAATGACGAGAAGTTGGGAATGTGTGGTGTAGCCCTTGCCCTACCGATTCCGTAATGAAAATTAGTCTTAGAATACTTATTAGCAGGTGGGATGGACTCGAATAATTTCCCACTCTGCTTCATCAGATTCCTTGCATTTAGGGCCTTGAAGTGTCCATAATAAATGCGTCTGGACTTGGATAATGTCCAATTTCTTGGGTTTATCAAAGAAAGTGTATTATCATTTGACCACTTTGCTAATGCTATATGAAAATACGTGTAATTTTTGACCGAACCAAAGCGCAACAACTTATGCATAAGTAAACATGAAAAAAAAATCAACAATCAAAATTAAAAACCAGATGTTACACTGTCAGTGAGTCATGCAAGTGAATCATGGTAAACAGCTTACATTTTCAATGGGAAAATGAGGAGAAAAATCCAGGTAAAAGTTGGCAATACACCACTTTTTTTTAAAGAAAATTTTAAGAAACCTCATGTAACACCCAAAGGACACATATAGGAGTATGAGCAGAGAGTATGGGTCGAAAATAACTACCGGTACGTGATTTCTCTAAAACATTGAACACATAAAGATGTTTCACCAAAAGTTTCTTTATGAGGAAACAACATAAAAAACAACATAATACACCACTATTTTACAATTTACGTCTCCCACACAAGAATTCGATGTAGTCACTATGAGAAGAGATACATGTACTTTCCCAGACTTCTGTAAGCGCCAAATATAACAAAAAAAGACTAACAATATTGCAACACTTCCTGCACGAAGCCACCCAGTCAACTAAACCAAATCCTTTCCAAGAATGTATGAAGGCAATTTACAAACCGCAAAACTCTTTGCTTGCTCAATATCAACATTTTGGTTATGTTGCTCAGAAGAATCAGATTCATCCATCTTTTTCACTCCCTAACAAGCCATTCAAGACTAGATGTACAAGATGTGATGCGTGATGCGTGTCTGCAATTCAAAATTCATGGCTGCAGTCAAGTGACACAGCAGATCACATGATCCAAATAATGGGTCGAATTACCAATTTTGTGGAATAAGCATGTTCAGGTGTAATAACTTTTCATGTACCTTACAAAAATGTAATGCGCATTGGATATACTTTCACATTCGTATCTGTTAATTACGATTTCAAATTTAACAAATTCTCAATCTCACATACGTTACGTTACTACCAGATCGCAAGTAGCAATAGTGTGATCTAAATTAAAATATTGATGTGTGCAGTGATGATACTGAAGTGTGGGATGCTATAGTTTCACAATATGTTGCTGCAGCTGGTAGTGATGTGTAATTTGTTTAGCTAAAATTGTGTAGTTTTTTTGTGCTAAAACTCTAAAAAAGGTATCTTGATAATTGTTACGTGTGCCGAATGGTTGCCAAAGTGATTGTCGTCTGTGAACTGCTCTTGTGGTTGCAGTTTTAAAGAAAGTGACTTCAATTCAGGGTTCCCACTTTTACAGACTGACAAAATTCCATGATTTTCCCCTGATTTCTCCAGGTTCTTTCAGCAAATTTCCAGGCATTTTTCATCATTTTTAAGTGACTTTGAAGCTCTCTTGAATTAAAATCTACAATCTTGAGGAGTCCCATTTGAACAGATATTGATCTTTTCTTTAATATCTCTCAGCAAAACTTCCCTCTTCAGCCTATTTCAACAATCCAGAGGATGCTGCATTATTCCAGTGCCCAGACAGGAAGTAGAAAATCTGAGGCCTGCTTTTTTTGCCAGGTTTCATACAAATTTTCCAGGATTTTTATTAAAAATCACAAAATTCCACGATTTTCCAGGTTTTCTGGGCTTACTGTGATTTTTTCAAGATTTTCCAGGTCTACTGGGAACCCTACAGACTTTATATTACACAACAAAACTGGAAAATAACTTACAATAACAACATAAATGAATTTCCAGTTGTTGCCAAAAAAGACGGTGCGTATAAAAGGTACCAAAAAAAAACCTAGGCTAACTGTAAAAGCATCTCGAAGTTGTTTCTACACATGGACGGGACTCGGTTCCGGAACAAGGCTAAATTCATTACGTAGCTGTGCATTGCATGACCTCACTATCTACGTTGCAAAAACACTTTAGTGTGTTGCACGCACAGCAACCGAGTGTAAATAAATCTAATAACAAGAAATCAGAGAGTAGCTTCCTCAGTTCCTCACCATCGATAACAATTTACTCCAAACCCAATTTCCGTTGCTGTAACTGGTACTGCCCTGGCTTAGTGACTTCAATGAGGAACATCCTGTTTACCAGTTACATGATACAACCTACTGTTTCCTCTTATGTCCAACAACTCTGATCCACCTCAACCCAACCATTACTTCAGTAAATCTTCAACCACCAATTCCATGTAATGACTGACAGGTATGGAAATGACTGTCCAGAAGTGTAATCTTCATCAGCAGATCTACGTTGTTATCTACTTTACCCTTCTTTCATTGAATTTCTTCAGGGTGGCCACTCCGATCACGACAAAATTCCTTGTCTTTTACCCGAGATTTCCGTGTTTTCAACCTTTTCCCTGTGTGTTTTTGGCCTCAAAATGTAACATTTATTACACTTCCAGTGCTCATAGAGATAACTACTAACAGTATCCTTTTAAATACAATCACCAATGCAATAGAGTATGTTACAAACATTTTATTCTATTTTTGGGTTGTCCAACTCAAAATTTGCTTCAAAAAGCCAAAAGATTGTAGCTACATCCCACAACAACCTTGGTATATCCTTTAAGTTTTAAAACTTCAAAATTTTCGCAGTGTTGGAGGTAAATTCTGTGTGCAAAAATCACAACTTTAATATTTGTTGCTAAATTTCCTGTTTCCCCTGACTGAAAACATGAACATCCAAATTCCGTTTTGCCTGCGTTGTGGCCATCCTGTAAATCGTACCATGACAGGAATGGGAACACATGAAAAGGGATGTTGTCCTCAAGTTTAATTGTATTGATACATATTAAATGAAGTACTGATATAGATAAATTTCTACTGTTGAGAATTCCAGACAGATCTTGATCGAAATAGAAACAACTAGGAATAACGTAAGAAGCAGAACAAGAAAAATGTGAAAACCCAAGCAGCTGGACTATACCACTTAATGTTCCTTGTACATGCTATCAATGTTACCAAGCATTCATATTGAGTTTCTGACCTTTGCTGCTGTGGACATTGGCACGTTATTTTAGTCTGGAATTGCTGAAGTGAAGGACGAATCTGACAGCCGGCTGAATTGCTGAACTCGTGGTCACACACTAATTTTACCTTCCCTTTCTGCACTTAACGACAGTGCTGCTTCTTATAGGGTTGATATTTGCCTTCTTGGTATTGTCGAGAGTTCGTTCAGAGTAGAATTATTAATATTCAAGGCCTTTAAAGGTAAAAAAAAATGAAGTCTTAACGACGGTGCTCTTGTATTTAACTCACCGAATATGATGAAGCCATACTTTTCTCACGTACGGTACGAAGAAAAATGTTCCTACGAAATTTTCCAGGTGTCACCACAGTCAAACCTCATACAAGTCATGTGACATTCTTGAAAGTCATGTGAGTATCCCTGGACATATTTTTGCAAAGCTTTGCCGAAGGTGGGTTTGTCGTATTGTTTTGGCCGATTTTTTCTTTAAAAATGTTTTAAACAGTTCCAACATGCCTTGGTTTCGTTTTTGTTAGTAATGAGCGTATTTGTATTGAGGACTTGTAAGTCATTTCAATTTATTCATATATGAATTACCGCGAGTTTTTTTTACATGAATAAATCTGTCGTATTCATCAATAATTATTTCAAACAAAAAGCTATTTTCTTTCTCAGTAACAGCAGGAAATCAAGGAAACGGGGCCTTAAATTGCAGTGTTGGATCCTGGATTTCTGTGCCAACCCAAATGGGGAGAGTACCAACATAAAAAAAAAACTATTAAGCCATTTTCCCGAAAACTGCAGTACCATAATATGTCCATATTGTCTGGAGCTATCTAGATCCAGCAACTGGTAGCCCAGCTAGGCTACCAATGAAGGGGAACGAAATTTGCTTTTTTAGGACTAAGATTGACTCTCATGGGCCCTGTTTGAATTAGCACCCAGATCCAAGGCAGTTCTGTTTGGTTACACTGGGTCCCGCTTACAACGAGTTCGGTTACAACGAGCACCCGCATACAACGAGCAGATTCCTTTGCATCACAA
>JBCAUG010034976.1:0-10110 GCA_038406175.1 Haplosyllis leylae | reverse complement strand
GCGGGCGGTAATAACCGTGTCTAACCTGTACACGTAAAATTCATTGTGTAACTTATGACTTGTGTTTTGTACAATTGGAAGGGGCAACATTACCAACTCATGTTCCATGATCCAGACCTTAAATACCTTAACCTAGATCTATTCCATGTACAGGATGGATGTGTGACATTAATTTTCCAACTCTGATATTGTAAGTTCACTGGGGCGTGTTTGAACATTTTACTTTCTAACTCTCATTCCAAACCAAAGTGGAGTGAAGTTTCCGACACGTGTTGATCGAAAAAAACTAACAATATGAGGGTTGACACACATATATATAAATATATATATATATATATATATATATGAGTTTGTTTAAATGCCTGTTCTGAATGGTCAGCAGGTACACAATTGCGGAACTTCTTCCGGTCTCTTACAGATAGTAATTGGTATCTCTCGTCGAGGGGAAAAGACACATCAACCTGTGGACGTAACGTGTCCAGTGCGTGTAGGACACTAGACTGGTTACTGGACAGATTCAACACGATATCTCATGCTGCCGATGACACATTGTCTTTAGTCACAGATATTAGTCTGTCAATACAAAAGGATCTTCTGGTACGTACAATTCTTGATGCTGCTATCTCACTTTAACATTGTCCTGCTAAATATTATTTTCTTTATAATGACAATTTAATTTCAGGAGCGACATATTTGGTTGAGTTGGCTCAATGTGCTTATATCAGGTGGTAATTTTTCAAAAAACAGTAATGTCACTGTGGAATTTTTCAATGTCACTTTGTACGAATCCGATTGGTCTATTCATCAGATGAATCTAATATTAAATCAATCTGACCTTTCTATGACTAAACTTCATTTAACAAAGAACGAAAAGTATTCGAACATATTTGCTTTGATAACAAAGAGCTCGTTTGGGCAGCTAATTGTGAATAGTTCATACCACGTTACAATAGATGGCTGTGTTGTGAAAGGAAGGAACTGGGAAAAATTTGCATTAATGGAAGTTACGAACAGTACTTTGAACATAGTAAACTGTGTTTTTCATAACTTCAACACTATTTCCGGTCCAGCAATTTTGAACGTTAATTCTAGTCGAGTGTACATAGAAACTTCGAGGTTTTTTAACAATATTGCCAAAGGTGGCGTTATACAAGTTTCCCATGGAACTATTCTTAGCTTGCACAGGTCTACATTTGATAGCAATGGATTATGGTACTTTGCTGAGTCAACAATTTTAATAAGATCAGAAAGCTGGGCAATGATTAAGGATTGTAACTTTTCGCTAAACATCGCATCGACTGGGGGATGCATAAGGGTATTTCCAAGAACATTCCTGTCTGTGCACAACTCAACGTTTTACAGAAACAATGCTTCTTTTGGTGGTGCCATTTATTGTGAAGGCAACCTTTACATGAGTAATTCGCAAAATATTTGCAAACATCCCATTTACGCTACAATAAGAAACAACAGTTTTGATAACTATGGGCAAGGGACGCAGTGTACGATAAAGGAAACAAACTTCAGCCACAATTATGCACAAGAACATGGTGCAATCCTGCATTTCAATGGCACCAGTATTGAACTGACGAATAATACATTTGAACACAACGAAGGCGTGATTGCAGGGGGAGGTATTATGGCCCACGCCAGCAGAGTAAATATCACCAACTTTTACTTTAACTTTGTTGGCGCAGTCTTTGAAGGAGGTATATTAAGTGCTGACAATGACTGTTTTATCAACATTAAAAATGGTTATATTACATCATATATTGGACTAATAGGTTCAACTTTTGTCTTGCAAAACAGAGTGACGCTCTGCTTGAATAATGTTACTGTGATAGATGTGAATTTACCAACAGTAGTTAAAATTACAGGCTATTCATTCTTCATAAGTGATCACTGTTCTGTGGAGATAAATAACGCATTGTTTGAGCCAACGTATCCATTTCCCTGGATTTTTTACATGGAAAAATCTTCAAATCTGACTGTGTCTGACAGCATATTCAAAGGAAATGCAAGCAAAACTGCACCCGTGGTATCTGCTACAGAATCCTCTCGGGTTAATCTCATTAATTGCTCCTTTGAGACGTGTGCTGGTTTCGCAATGTTTGACTATTCGTTTCTTTCTATGAAACGTTGTTCTATAACTAAAAGCCAGTATGTGGTGAACAACGCACTACTTTCAGCTTCAGGAAATAGTGAAATTGTTATTGCCGAAAGTAACATTACAGACAACATACCAAATGTGGAGCTACCATTTTTAAACGTAGATTCCAGCAATGCTACTATTAGTCGATGTGTGTACACCAGGAATTATCTCCCAAAACACATAGTTGCTACTGGAAACAGCCTCATTAGAGTTAGTGACAGCCATTTCAATAACAACACGCTTAGTTTTGGATTCTTGTTTTCTTCGATATTCTATTTGACGGGAAGTCAGTTATCTATGCAAAGTACCATTTTCAACAATAATTACCAGTATCATTATGCTCAGTGGTATATGGTAGCCGTTGTAGATGCTTCCTCGTCCGATGTTGAAATTGATGATTGTTTATTCTTCACTGAATCTCACCTTACGCCTCCAACTTTCATATTTCACATGAAAACCACCTCCTCTACTGGGAATCCCAGCAATTTTCTCCAGATAAAGAATAGCGTGTTCAATAACAAAGCTGGAACAATTCGTGCTCAGGACGTAGCAGATATAAACATCCAAAGTTCCTTCTTTCAAATTTATCCAAACAATGATATTCCCCTAGTGGCTGGAAGTGGACTTCAACTAGCTGGGTTGCAGAACTTGAGAATTGCTGACAGTCATTTCAATTCATCCAAGAATGCAAAAACTCAGATTGCTCTGAAATATTTTGCAAATAATTTTCAGTTTCTGACATCAAGGTCAAATTTTACTTTCGAGAATTTTTCCATTGAGTCTGAAGAGGAAAATTTCTTCACAGAAGCTAGGGAATTTGGATTGCTTTCTGCACCTGCTGACACTAATGGCAAACATAAAAGAGACCCCCTACGCATCAGGTAAGTAATTTAACGTCAAATATATGCAAATTGTTTCTAAGCCAAAGAAAATGACGTTTTTGAAAATTTTGGTGCCATCTAAGCCTGGTGGATCCCTCGCTTGCATCCATTGTCACTTGCGTGCAATGGATTCCTAAGATTCACCTCTGGTCTGACACCTGTTAACCCCCTAGTGGGCTGCACTGCAGCCCAGCCTTTTTGTTCGACACGCTTGCAGACAATCATTGGTGGGACTCAAAATGGGGAGTGAGTGTGTAGCACAGTACGCGCTACCAAATGAGCCTTTCCGGATCGGTTGATCATTGATATTATTATAACCTCGAGTTGTGTCCATGGAATTCTACATTATTTTCGAGACGGTAGATTCTCTGTACATTATGTCTAAATCGTAACTTATTTTTCAGGAATAGGCAATTTTGCAAAATAAGCCAACTTCTATCGATGTTTCATTCCAGTTATTCCTATCCAGTGTCATGACAACGAAAACGATGGTGACAACTGTTTGTGTCATTACTATCAAGAACAAAAAGTAAATATATACAACTGCTCTTTCGTAACTATATTTACACTACCTTCACACTTAGTTAACCAGACTAACTGGTTGGAAATGGAAAACACTGAAGTAAAAAAGCTTCAGGATGACGGTGACATATTAGGTATGATTGAGTTCCTTGATCTTCACCACAGTAATGTAGAGTTCATATCAGAGCAGTTTTTAAAGCAGATAAACCATAGCAAAACACTAAAATGGTTGGATTTGAGTGAAAATAGGCTTACAAAGATTCCCATAGCAATGGCACAAGTACAAAATTTGGAAAGACTATGGTTGAGTGGAAATCCTATTCACTGTGACTGTTCAATGACTTGGATGATCAAATGGTTGAATAATTTCAAAAGCCCAACAGGAGAGCATGTCGTAGTGGATTATCAAGATGTAAAGTGTCAAAGTGGAAGCATGAAAGGTCTTCCAATTTATGTTCTCACTGAAGTCATCATGGGCTGTTACCCTGCAAAACTGTCAACAGCTCAAAAAGTGGGTATCGGAGTTGGTGTTGGAATTGCCTCTATGTTGATGATTTGTATATTCTTCGCAGTAAAAAATCCTAGAGAGGTCAAGTTTCTAATGTACTATTATCTAAAACTAGACACTATTCCAAAGGATGATAAAGATGAAAATGTGGATAACATGGAATATGACGCATTCTTCTGTTACTGGTAAGTCCAACATGACATTAAAGGGTGAACCAGATTTGTTGGTAGACAATCCTGTGCTTTCAGACAATAGTTTTTCGATTTATCTTCTGAAATTGACATGTCTCTTCAGCCACAAAGACGTAAAATGGGTTAAAGAAGTATTCTGGAAGAGTGATGGAGTCCAGTTTGACATGGAAAAAGAGTATTTCTTCCGGTTCTTGATCCATGATAGAGACTGGATCGCTGGACGGACTATTCGAGCTAACATCACAGACTCGCTGGAGAAAAGCAGGAGAGTCATTTTCATCTTGTCACGGTATTAATTGAATCACAAGTATACTACTACAGATACCAAGAAAGTAACCCTGAACCGAAACTAAAACGTTCCATATTCCTTGGCAAATAGCCAACCGTTGTCAAGGCAGTATGATTTTCGCTAAAGTAGCTTGAATCAGTTTATCCGAATGGGAAAGTAACAAGATGCAATTGACCTTGACCACATGCGTAATGCCCAAGATATGCGTAAAATGTTGTCAAAACTAATTTCAAACAAAACAGAATTCCAGTATCAGGCACACTAAGCTCTTTACTGACTGGTCCCTACTGACTAATCTTTCATGGCTGATCATCCTGAGGGAGGCTTATTGTAGTATGCGATAGCTTCCCAGTGCATCATGGGATAGGCACTTCTTCCCTTCTTGCCCCCTAACGCGACTGAACGCGTTACTTAAACTCGGATTCGTGCGGCAAGACTGAAGTTCTTGTCTTAATTTGCACTTAACACTATAAATAAACACTGTTTGAGTTTGAGTTGTCTTTCAGAAATTTCC
Source organism: Haplosyllis leylae (assembly GCA_038406175.1). Taxonomy (NCBI): domain Eukaryota; kingdom Metazoa; phylum Annelida; class Polychaeta; order Phyllodocida; family Syllidae; genus Haplosyllis; species Haplosyllis leylae. The sequence goes on along the minus strand of JBCAUG010034976.1, from coordinate 5,056 downwards.
TCAAATCTAAATGGGGAATGGAGGAGTTCATGATTGCTGATGCGGAGGCTGTGAACGGAAGAAAGAATTTCATCATCATTGTTCTGAAGGAGAAGATCCCCAAGAAGGAATTGACGAAAGAACTGAGAACGTACCTAAGGATGCATACGTACATCGATGGAACAAAGAACAAGGATCAGATTCAGAAAAGACTGAGGTAAAAAAGAAACATTGACAACACAAGAAAGTCCTCCTGCTAGAACGCAAGAGGCATACCGCCCGCCATGTATCTGCCAGCCAGGGGGGTACCCCCATCCTGACCTGGTCGGGGTACCTCATCCTAGTCGGGGGGTACCCCATCCCAGCCAGGGATACCCCCCTGTCCTAACCTGACCAGGGATGGGGTACCCCCCAGAAAGGACATGGGACCAGTGGAAGTATTATGGGATGGAGATGGGGTTCCACCCTTGTTAACAGACAGACACCTGTGAAAACATAACCTCCCATCGTACTACGTACACGGGTGGTGATAACATTGTTTGAAATACACACATCCTCTTTCTCTCTCAAAAAAAGAACAAATTGATTACAGGAGCAGAAATGACAGTGGGGCAAACAATTATCTATCTAACACGTCAAAATACACACAATCTCTTTCAGATTCAGCATGCCTTACACACCACTACGACAGCTAAAACCGGATGGACTGACAGCTATGTTTGGTGAATTCAACTTTGATGATTTGGATTCTGATGACGAAGTTCCAGTACAAGAGCAACGAAGGTACACAATGCAGTATTTTTTTTCACCCTTTAACCTAGTCTTGTGGGACGCCAACCTATTATTCAGCCAATTTTTCCCCGAGAACAACTCAACACTGTCAAGGGGTTGGCAATCTGTAGGAACACAGATGCTCATTCTAGACATCCTAAGCAATAAATTCAGGACAGTTTAGCAAAAATTCGTTTGTAAAGCAAAGTTAGTGCCGAAGCTGGATGTCCTCACAATGATCATCATGTAAATTGATCATCATACAAAAGCAAGAATTTTTTTAATTTACAAGTTCAGTTACTTTTTGGTGGCTCGTAGAGTCACATTATTGGTTACTTCGCAATGCCCTTAACATCCTGTTATCGCCCTTAACATGGGCCTTTGGCAGTTTTATGATAATTAGGCTACTTTAACCTGAAGTCATTGGTTGGAATTTGTTTACACACAATGCTGCCATGACCTCATTTAACAACGTCATGAGATACCATTTGAACTTTGTTCATGACGTCATTTTTTCACTTTGGGTATTTAATTTTAACACCTCGCATTATGGAGAATATCGACCACGAGCCCCATCCCTATTCTTCCTGTTTCCGTAGTGATCATTCCGAACTTCTTGATCATTATAGACCAATCCTAGCCAAGGTGAGTGGCAGAGTGGTCCCCTATCTACCTGGCCAGGCTGGAGACCCACTCTGCCCCTTCTCTCCTGTGTAAACATTAACTACCTCGTCGCTCGTAGTACGTAATTGACCGGCAATACTTTTTAGACAATGGAGATCAGAATCCACAACAGACGGTGATGACACCACTGACAATGATAAAGAGAACACAGACGACAGCGAAGTGAATGAAGAAGACGAACTTCTGCCAAACCAAACCCTGTAAGTGAAAATATATCAAAACGTAACAAAGAACCCTGCTTGACTATTGTAAGACTTTTCGGTATGTTAGTGTGCAAAAACTAACCCCGTTTTCTCTTTTTTGCAGTGTTCAAGTTCATCATAATTACGGTGCAATTAATTAAGCTCAATAGTTGCGGCCGGTTGTATAAATAACACAAAAACCAGGAAATTACAGACAAATATTTTTTACAATTATCAAAATGCATTTAAAATGTTCTTTCGTCTGTTATTTGCGAAAAACTAAACATGTATTCAAGAACGATATATCCAATAACATGGAAATCACGACATGTAAAAAAGCTAACGTACAACATTACCCCAGACACGGTTAAACCAAATACATTACACCTCAAATGACAAGCGTCTCAGTCTTGATTAGAAAGAGACAAATGACAATCGTTACAGTTGAGGTTTTCCTAATAACACAAGTATGACATATCTGGAATTTTTGTGTAAAATTGACATTGATTAGCATAGTTGGATAAGCCTCAGACTTCAAAACCAGTCATTGTCAGTGTTGCGAATTCAGTTCCCACAGGAAGCTTTATTTTTTGTTGATTTTTTTTGGCTACCCCAAGTTGTCAATTTGGCACAAAAATGCCAGAAATGTCACCTTTGTGTTATTTAGGAAAAACTCAAGCATTTAAAATTCGGTATATGTTATTCGTAACATTCTATTTTTGGTCGCAAAAGGAAATAAATAGACTGTGACACATTGCGAAGACAAAGTTGGCTTTTGTAAGAGACTTCTGTACTCGTATTAAAGTGGTATTTACAAATGTAATATGTTTTGTGAATAGGTGTATTTAAATCATTAAGACGAGGGTTTCGTTCAGTAGATTTCTTGTGTAATACATTTGATTAAATGGCACGTTTAACAACTTTGAAATGAGAGAATATTATATGCAAGAGAGACCCATCCTCTTGCTATTCCCAACAATTTTGATGACAGTGCATCTACACTAAAAGGTTTGGTCGCTCAAGTACAGTGTTTAACCATGAAATCAAAATGCATGAAATCTGTGCCGATCTGTTGTCAGAGCCCATACAAATAATTGCCCATGTCTGTGAAATAGTTCACAGCGAGATGTAGCTCTTAGTGAAGCGATACTTGTCTTTTTGTACGTACATCCAACGGTCCGTTTAACCTGATGTGTAACAGAGAAGCGTATCTAAATAAGATCAGCATAGATCTTACCTTACGTCTTGTCAATTTTCTTTGAAGGACTTGTAATTGACGGCGACTTAACATGTTTTTTTCTTTTCTTTTATTACAATAATGGTTCCTTTCTATCTATCTGTCAGTATCACTATCATTGAATATGTATCCAGGAGCTTAGAAAACAATAATCGGCAGTGAATTGACAAACTAGAGACCTTTTGTAATTTATAACAAATTGCAACAGTTCTTAGTCGCAAGGATAAAAATATATGGTAATATTAAATTTGTAAAATGAACACACGATCAAAATATGTGTGCGCTAACTTACGAGTATATTGACTGATCCTTTGTAGATATTAAAGAAAATTATGTTTGTTAGCAACGTATGATAATAAATTTTTTGTCAAATCATATTTGCGGTGTACGAACATTGTAATTGTAACATATTTAGTTCCAGAAATGCAAGTGAATTTATTCCTCCTTCAATTTTCACGTTTCGACAAAGTCAATCTATTTGAATATAGTTTTGTTAGTGATGCCTTATTTTATGTTTGTCCGCAAAAGGAAATAGGTCAAGACAGTCAGCATTGAGGGAGATGGCCTAAACCAGTGTGCAAAAGGGTGCGGCTGTGTTGAAATTTACGGTATAAACGTAAAATGTCGTGTGCAAACCTATACTTTTTGCATCACTTCTACGAAAGCTTGATGTCTAAACGTGATCAGAATAACCTAGAGCAACCTAGAGCATTTGATTCTGAGATTTTCATCTTGAAGAATTCGAGGTCGAGGAGAACTTGAAAACTGAAGATATGATTTTAATTTCGCATTTAAAGTATCGTAAAGATAAAATGTTGTGGAAGGCATATTTTATATTTTTAACCGTTCAGACATGTACTACGAAAAATATAAATGCTTTTTATCCTACCATGTCGATGGGAATCTCGAATCTCAGACCTACCAATACGTCCTTCCTAAAAGAAGGTAAAGTAATTACTTAAATTTAAAATGTGGTAAACTAAATTCTTCGCTTATTTTAATTTGTTTACAATGTGATTTAAGCATTATTTACAATGTGATTTTAATGCATTATTTAACATAAGGAAATAATTCTAGATTTTTCATTTCACAGCTAAAATTTCGGGGCGGTTTGTTTTCGATGTTATTTCAGTAGGAAGGTGGGATTTTCAGTGCATTTAATTTTTAACAAAGGTCGTGTTTAATTTGACAGATGGATAGTCGAAGTCGAGTTTTTCGTAATAACAAATCTGATAGATCTGTCAGACATCTCATCTAATTTTTAAAAGTGTTTTCAAGATAAAGATATCTGGTATGTTTGTCAGATCTGACAAAAATAAGATGCAAGTTTTAAGAATTGTGAAGTGTGAAAGTGTGCCGTACAAAATAGACCGTTAATAAGATATCCCTGAACCACATAATATTTTATTTTGTTTCTTTTTTGTTTTTGGTCACTGATTCAATTGTCAAATTCCAAAAAAGCAAGTTCTTCTTTTGACTCATTTTCCTGGGAATAATATTGTTAAATTTATTGCCATTCAAATATTAGCAAATACATTGATATTAAAGTTGAAATAGTATGAAACAAAAAAGTCCTCCTGTGTGACTGCAAGAAGGTAACTGTCCATGACATAACAGCACTCGCTCTCCTGTTATAGCTGGGGGGGGGGGTGAGGTTACGTCCTGTCCTGGATGTAGGGGGTACTCCATTACTAGCTGGGTTGGGTTAGGGTGGGTCGTGCCTCCAGTCATGGCTAGGGTTCCCTCCTGGGCAGGACCTGGGCATTGACGGATCGAAGGTGGGCGCCAGGGATGCGCGCCCTCCTCTGGGTTCAAATTCTTTAATTTTCATGCAGTTTTCGGGATAAATTTGGCCAAATAATAGGTTGGCGCCCCCACCTTGGAGGTTGGCCCTTCCCCGTCTGGGTAATCCTATATCCACCACTGCTGGGACAGGACTTTGGACAGGAACAGTGACAGGACTAGGGATTAACCCACCTCCCCTCCCCAGAAAGGACCTTGGACAAGAGGCCAGGGGGTATCCCACGTTAACAGACAGACACCTGTAAAAACATAACCTTATGTCGTACTTCGAACGCGGTCGTCAAACACAACTCGGTCAGCACGTGTCACTTCCGTATTTAGACCAAACAAGAAAGTCCTCCTGCGTGAACGCAAGAGGCATACCGCCCGCTGCATAGCCGACCTATCCCCGGGGATTCAT
>JBCAUG010034965.1:0-10110 GCA_038406175.1 Haplosyllis leylae | reverse complement strand
GTGATAAAAAATCACTTTTGTGCTGATTGGCGGTAGGCGGAAAAGTATAAAATTTGGGTCGGCAGGATAAGGGTTAAGTGATTTGTGGCCAAAAATGGCTGGTTCTTACATGTTGGAAAATACTACATTGGTAGGATCAAATATCCGATTTCGTCTTTTGAGGAATGCAGTTGGGAAAGAAATTATTTCAAAATGAGGATTGTATTATGTTTTGCACTCACATCTTCGTCATGTTCGTGATCGTGTACAATACAGAGCGCCATATGATTTGAAAACTAGTTAAAGTATTTTCGGTGCTTGAGGAAAGGAAACTTAATCACGTAAGACAAAAGCGAACAAAGTTGGAATATTTCTTTTGTTCCTATAAATGTTTATTACTGCTGACATTTTTGCATGATCTACACAAAGTTACTGGCTGCTTTAGCATTTGCTTTCAAACTATTATTTTCATAGCTTGCTGCAAGATTCTTTTTGAGGCGAAACAATACAAATGTCATTATCTTTTTTTAGTAACTTTGTAAAATGTGCTTCTGTATCAGTGGGACTATAATATCATGTCAAACCACCCGTCAGATGATTTCGTAAACACTTTTTACTTTTGTGGTGATCTTAACTAAATCTAAATTAACGCTATGAATAGAGATGGGAAGGATGCAGCTTTTGGGTTTTTGGAACGTCAAGTTCTATTGATAGTTTTGTTTTGGAACAAAAACATTTTGCTTCTTAAGGTGGACTGCAGCGAGAACTATTTTTTCAAACGGTTAATTCACCTGCTCATGTTTGAGACTTGGAGCGTTAATTTTTATTTCCTCGCCATTTGTGCCACCCGCGTAGGAAGTACGACGGGATGTTATGCTTTTACAGGTGTCTGTCCTTTTCAAAGTCCTGTCAGGAGAGTACCCGCAGTCTTGTCACAGACCCTTTCCAAAGTACTGTCCCAGGTCCTGCCCGTGGGGGAGAGAGGTACCCCATCCAGGACAGGGTGTACTCCCTGGCCAGGGCAGGGGTACCCACCCCCTGGACAGTAGAGTGAGTGCTTGCTATGCTGCAGGTGGTAAGCCTCTTGCGGTCATGCAGGAGGACTTTTCTGTTCAAACTGGGGTTGTGGGGGACGGTGTGAAGATTTCAGAGTTGTATTTGCCTGAAGTCAAAGTCCTTTTACCACCCACTCCTCTGAATTTTTTACCCTCTGTCCACTCCTCCAAAAATAAAATGTGAACTTCTCGTGCAGAACTTAGTAGCTGGAAGTCAGATTCATTTGAACCCCCACGCCCCTTTCTGAAAATGAATAATGACTTTCTTGTGGGGAACTTAGTTACTATGGCGAGGACATCTTGAACCACGGGCCTGGGGTGTGTCGTTCATGCTGTTGTTTTAATTGAATAAAAAGAATTGATGATTTTGTCTCCACAAAAGAAGCCATCCAAGACCATAGCACATTGTGATATGGTGTAGTCAGTCTTTGGCACCTTCCTGAATGCAAACTATCCAGTCACTATGGCTAGCAACGTTAATGTCCTTTTTTTGCCACGGTTTGAAGCCAATAATCCGTTTTAATCCTTGGAATCACTGGTCACTTGAATTACCCCGTTTTAATCCTTGGAGTCACTGGTCACTTTAATTACAGCTCTAATGATGACCTGTAATTCAACTTTGTATGACAAATTCTTAGACTCCTATTTACTCGTGTAATGTACATTTGTAATTCATAATTCTCTGATGAACATATTGAGATTAGATTATTCATGTAAGACGAACTACTGAGGTTTATAGGCTACTACGTCGTGGATTGGTTTTATGTTGTGACACATGCTATGGCTTTAGCATGCAACATCATAACGATGTTATGAGGCTGGTTTCAAGGCCCTGTGGCTGACTTTGTGGCAGAGGATCGCAGCAATTGGAATCCAGTGTTCCTGAACAATCAGTCATCAACGGCCTGGTACACGAATTGGACTTCTGAAGTCTGAACTTTAGCCTCCTGCACGCGGGTACACATTGAAACAGTGATATTACTTCGAATCGAAACCTCCTGGAACTGGCGAGGTACACGAAGAATTTACAGCTCAGAAAAAAATATTCCAACATTGTCACGACGGCTTCTGCTAGCGTGATCTTTGCATCCAACTCGAATGAATATTCCATGATTCCGTGGCTGTCCATCAGATACTTGAATATCCCATACCCAAACTTCGGTAGCGTGAGGAATACAAAGAAGTAGGCAACAATAAGTAAGGTGACTTTGGATTGATTAATCGCGGCGGAGTCGAGGGTGTACTTTTCTTGCCAGTCCCGGAAGGCCTTGTGGCCCATGTGACGGCCTCGACATATTTGTACCGTCATCACAGCGCAGCAAATAATGACTATTATATAGGGCAGCACGTCTGAGATGATGATATCCAACATGGGCCAGATGATATTCTGGAATTCCTCACTGTGCTGGTGGCCATATTTGGCGAATGTACAGAAGAGTTCCGCAACCGGAAGGTCTTCGAGAGGAACCAGCTCGTAGGACCAAAAGAAGTGCATGTTTACACAAACTAATAAGACTGTAAGCAGTAGTATCACAGCACGAGCTCGATCCAAGTTACACAAACTCTCCAGTCGCTCCGGATATTTGACACTAATAAATCCCTCTACGGCAGCCGCGACAATCAACCACCGTGAGAGATGGAACAAAAAGTTGAAAACGAACGGGTAAACTTTGCATATGCTCTCCGAGTAGACCATGAGTTTTTGTGAAATATCAAGGTTGGCAAGGTGAAGGAGCCATTCATTACCACATCGTGTGTAAAGAACAACCAGGTCCACCAGGGCTAATACTGATAAGTACAGACAGGTAGATAATACCTAAACGGAAAGAAAAAAAGGCCTTTAATGTCACCTAGACTATACTGCGGTTAGTTTTAACAAAGTTGTTATTGTAGTTATTAAATCTTTTTGAATGGAAATCTAAGATGACATTTTAAATTAAAGTTTATGACAAATAAAATGTGTGATAATAGTTGTAAAAAATTCATAATTGGTGAAGCAGGTGGAAGTGACTAGCAAAAAAAATACTCAACTAAGCTTTGGAAAGGACTATCCGTTCGCGTGGGAATTACATTTCTTTATGATCTTCCACGAATTTCCCTTAAATAAAGCATGACTCCCTTTTTGCTGTCACCTATCAAGTTGCTTTGTAATTTATTCAAACAAAAAGATGTTACCTACTTTATGACTTAGTTTCTTCAGAACAATCACAGACAGTATGTTGCCTATCGTGCCAATTAGTAACAGGAAAGGAGACACGTAGATGAATATGGAATCAGCGGCCGCTTTCTCTGGGAAGTCCTGTCCTGTGTAAGTCGAGTACCATTCCCACATATCATCATAAGCATCGTACGACATATTGCTGCCATTTCCTACAACGTAGATGACAAAGTTCTTTTGTTAATGATGAAATAGCTTCATTGCTCAACTTATTTTCCACTCTTTTGTGTCCGTGGTTGTTGGAGTAAAATTTTGTGATTTGAAGTAAAGATAATAGAAATAGATAATAGATAATAGAGGGAAAGATAATAGCAGAAATAGTCTCTAATATTTATTTACTTTAGAATAAAGGCATTTGTGACAATTTTAGTCCTTTAAGAGTTAAAATTGTCTCTAATACATCAACAACAAGCTCTTGAAATATTAGAAGCTCTCCATTTTGTTTCCTTAGAAATGAAATGCTTCAATTTCATAAATAAATTTGGAGACAATATTTAAACTCGGTTAGGATTAAAAATTGTCACAAATACCTTTATTCTAAAGCAAATAAATATTAGAGACAATTTCTGATCCCTATAGAGCTAAACAATTGTCTCCAAATTGTTTTATAATTGAAAAAGTAACTAAAGAATGGTGGTGATGATCTTTATTCAACAGTTTTGAAATATCATGAATCTGTAAGAAATTGGGAAAATATACTACATTAATTGTTGAATAAAGGATATTGTACTCCTCAACTAAATCCATGTCTATGTGCGACCGTTTTCAGATGCCTATAGGTTACAAAAATTGTCGCAAATTAGTCTGGCGGAAGAAGTTCAGTTTTACCAAAGATTCCAATAGTTTCACCATCTGTTATCAAATGTAATTCCAGTTTTAGTTTGGACTCAACAATGGGCAAACGATGAAATAAATGCTCGATAGTCTTTTGGTATTTGACGAAACCACAACATACATAGAATCCTTAACAATGCCTTTTCTTGTGTGAATTCATTTCTGAAGCTGCAAACTTCATCTGTTAGTGAGGACCAATAAGATTCTGGTGCCACATTTTTCTGTCGAGTTCTGTTTCAACTTTGACTGGTTAGTTCAGCATGTATTGTTAGGCTTGTTCTCCATGGAATACAATGAATGGGTAGCTGTTCCAATGCGTGATATGAATGCTGAGGATTTCATCTAATAATTTTAAGCAGCGGGACATTGAAAAAACCGGAGAGCTGGGATCTCACCGAACGCAATAGCAGTACGGAAAAGGCACCAAACAATATTATCAGATGTTGATGCCAAAATGCAACAGCACCAGAAGATGCAAACAATTATTTGGCAGTAAATGGCCAATGTAGCGGTACATAATCATCCCCAACTTTCTATGATCTTTGCAACCTTGAGACACTTGATAACAAAGCACACAGAAGCAAGTCAGTTTGAACAGCAACAGTTGCAACAATAGACAAAATTGTTTTAAAAATGTTGTAGCATAGATCTGGCTACGATTTCAGAGATACACCTGGTGAACTTTCTTGATTGTCAATTGTTTTACTGGGGTGAAAAATGACTTGTCATGCCGACCCATCTGAAATAGTATTATATTTGCTGATCTGCAGAACTCTTCCCTTTCCCATCAGAAAACAAAGAGAAAAATAATTTGTAATTTCCGTTTTATTGAAATTTTTCGGATATTCTACCGTAGAATCTCTGACTCCTTGGACGTGACATGAAAACTGTATCTCTCGTCCAAGGTAGTATCTCCTCCATATACGATAAATAAGTTTTAACCTCCTCTCAGACCTATATAGAACTTCCTCAGTGTCATCCATTACAGAGTGAGATAAGGTAAGGTAAGGTAAGGTAAGAGTGAGGTAAGCATTGGTGAGGCTTTTCTGTTGATATGACGGACTCATAGAATGTGGTCGGGAATAAAACAAACAAACGTCTATAAGAGTGTCCTGTTGTTTTTCTGCTACATCAATACTACATCTAACAGGGAAAAGGGAGTTATTTCAAGTTAACAATCTGAAAGCATAAGTAGCCAATTTACTATCCAACATTGCATTTTGCCATGAAACTGTACGTGCAGCGTGGTGGGTAGTTCCGTCAAGCTTCCTTAAATGGAAACAGAAACAATTCTGGTGCTATGCATTTGTTTGACACCACAATCCACATTTACTGCGTGTTTATGTGCAATTTTTATCACAAGAGATACAGCAATTTTTGTCATTGCATTTTATTACATCAATATTAATTACCTCAGAGGCTTTTGTTTGTAAAGACAAAAGCCTCCTGACTGCATAATCAAAAGTGAAAAACGTCACCACTTTGGTACAGAAATAGCGGTTTTAAATATCTTGAGACAAGAATTGTTCGTCGGAAGTTGGCAGCTCAAAACTGGATGCATTCATAACATATCAAGGTTTTCTCATATGTGTGAACCACGTCTATTTGAGTTTACCTTGGTTAATAGTTCAGTTAGGTGTGACAATTCGACGTGAAACCGGTTCCGACAGTTCGGAGAATGTATCCTTCAGGGGATCAAACCCGAGAATAGTAGTCCACAATAAAGTCACAAAGTAAACTTGATAATTATGTGAAAAACGATTATCTTTGCCCCAAAACTCACACATTGAACCATTGTTTTGAACGAAACCATGGGAAACAGTAACCTTTTTTGGGACAACGGTAACCTTTTTTGGGACAATGACAACCTTTTTCTCACATTTATAACATATCTTTGTCAGTTACACAGGGATCAACATAATTTTGGGGTTATTCTCTCCGCAAAGAACGTTCTTCAATTGCGGGCAGTTTGTTTTAAAAAAATTAATTTGTATCCGCAACTTGGTTTATGGTTGGAAGGTTTTATTTGTAGAGGGGTGTCTACAAAGCAGCTTTTAGAGATCCTCCTGAAGCCAAGTTGTTTTGTAGAACACCAACTCCCCCCCCACCCCCCAAATAAAAGGAGGATCTCTGAAAGTTGCTGTGGAAAATGTTTACTATTTTACAGCAAGTTGAACCTTCAATCCCGACCTAGGGCGTCTCGTTTTGAAGCCAATTGAGGAGAAATTGCTCCTCAATATGTACATATTAGATTTTTAAAATCCATTTGAACATATTTCTACATCAACTAATGTTATTGCGTCAATGTGCGTACAGAACGATGACTACCAAATGATTTAACTTGAAATAACATCAAATCAGATCCGTTGACTCAGCCCCGCCCTGTTCAGATAAATAAGTAAATCTCAGCCAGATCCATTATCGTTCAGTTACTAAATGATGAGCCTTATTGTGGCATTATAAATTAAAGCTTCATGCATTCAATATCTTTGGAGACAGCCTAAAGAAAGCGAAAATATATATCCATAGTATTGCGGAAGTAATTTCACAGGTTTCAAAGAGAAATTCATCCAAATGATGACAGAGTAGGTGGTTCAGATGCAGCTTCTGTGGAGTACAATTTGTTGAGCCCCAAAAGAAAAAAAAGTAACAGGGGATGGAATATGTATAGTCTTTAGCAAATTTTCATATCGTGTAGAAAATGAAACATACATTGGTGTGGTTGATATACTTTTTGATGATCACATGCGATAAAAACCATTTACGTCTGGAATGTCATTTTGGAATATTTCCTGTCTGAGCAACATTCGTATTTAACCTTTACATGGAATTAATCCGCCTTCTCATGCGTACACATGAAAAGCCATGAACTCTATTAAGTATAACATTTAGCGACCAATAGAAGTTCGGGCCAAACTCACCTATTCTATCCACTTTGTTTCAAAGTGTCCCTGGCTAAGATCCTGTTACATGTATTTATTTCATTTGAATTGAAGTCCAAAGTTTGCAAGTTCTTGTCTGGACTTCGTGTATGTTAAGACCAAATTCAATTTTAACGAAATGAGAACTTAAGCAATTCAATGGTAAATTGTCTCGTTTCTTTGACGGCAGTAATTTTAGATGGATGCTGTAATTTCATCACTTAGAGCTAAATTATTGTTTCTTGAAACGTGACTTTAGTTGGAGTGTGTTTTAAGTTTTTAGCATTGCCTCTGGCAATTTTTCCGTTTCCTTCGGCATGATTGCTCTGTGGTACTTCATGGGATACATTTGTTTCTGAATGTGCAAAAGCTTTTGTTTGGGAACATTTGTAAATAAATTGAAAAAATCAACAGCATGATTGATTATCGTTAATAGGACTTGATACATGACGATGGCTTTTTTGGGGATTTATTTTTTTTGACTTGAAAGCAGACATATTGAGACGCCATACAAATTTTACACTACAAAATTCACGAGAATTACATAATCTTAATTTGAGGTCTTTGAAAAGAAAAATGTTGTCAGGTCTCTCATTTTCTTCTGAACTTATGACAGTACTCCAGACTAAAAAGTTTATATTTTGAAAATTTAGATCAGCAAATACATTTGTGGTTGATAAGCCAACTTAATTTTTGCTTGGGATTCCTGCACGTGGTGAAATGAAAGAAGCTGAACCTAGAACTGAGTTGGTATTTCTCCCTAAATACAATGAAAAAACTGCTCTCAAACCAGGAACCAGGACAAACGTGAATAGTTCCTGTGGAGAAAATGTATTTAGCAGTTAATTTTCGTGAGTAGTGCGAGGTGCTTTTTGGTAAGTGTGGGAATACATCGTGTTTAGTTTTAAGAGAATTTGATTGTGCGCGCTGAATGTGGAATCGCACTGATCACGAATTCACAACTGAAAATGGAAAGTGAGCCCTTGTGTTGCATTGTTGTTTATTGTGAGAACAAGTCAATTACATGAATTACTGACTCGTGCCTTTAGTAGCTTAGTGTTAGTTACCATTACTGTTCCCGTGGTAGGAAAATGATGAATTTGATCTATATTCATCCTCATCAAGGAAGAACAGCATTAAAACAATTGCAATTTTACATGCTTACGCAGTAGAAATTTCATTTTTTCGATACAGATACGGAGACAAAAAATTTACAAGAAATTACATGAAGAGTAAATTTGCAGTTGATCTAGTTTCTACTGAATTTCTAATGACAAAGTCTACGAAACGTACCTGAAACAATGACAGTGATCTGTATTTATTACCAGCTGTGTATGCAGATAATAAAGTTTTCAGTTGCGTCTGTCTGTCAGCGCGTGTGTGTGCTTAGTCTTAACTTTTTGTATTGCCTACGCTAGGAATTTCTTCTTTTTTTTTTCCATTGAGATACATCTTTACAAAATCTAGGTCAAGTTTCAGTACCAAAGACATCAGCTCAGTCATGTAAGTAAAATGCAATGTTTTACATCACTTTGCTTGATATGCTTGGATTCCACTGAAGTTTGTGTAATGACGAAGGTCACCTCAGGTCAAGGTCGATATCAAATTTATTGAATGCTCCTGTGATCTATATTGGTGTTCTTTCGGCGGAAAGGTTCTGTCATATTACATTCAATCGCAGAATAAAGGATCGGTCTATTGTTCAGTCATAAATAATTCCTTCGTTGAAAAGTTTAGGTGTTTACAGCAAGAATGTACAACATAATCACTTTGTGGATGATCAGGCTTTAGCATGAAATAGTTTCCTGGCACGCCAACAAATAATCGCCTGGAGTTATGAAGTTATCTACTGAAAGGCAGAAGATCAGAGATGGAACTGACCAAACCTGCAGCATCTTACTCTTGACCAGCGGTCAAGTAAACAGAGAATAATTGGTTCTTTTCCATCATTTCAAACTCATTAAGTTTTAATACTAGAAAACACGAGGCAAGCACACATTTATCCATGTGTCCCCCATTTGGTTTAGACGGTGTTTGCTAGGGAATGTAATGGCTTGTGGGATTTCTCTACCACTAGTCACATTTGGAATTTGGAAAATTGTATCTTTGTTGTTGGTTCGTTATTTTTATGAGCAAATTTTAACGTTTGAGTATCAGTATAATCGTTATTCGTTATGCATAGCTTGTGCTGTCAAATATGGCAAGGAAATTGGAAGAAAACTTAATTTAGATGTTACTGTGGAACAAACAGATTCTTGTTGCAAAACGATAGGAACAATTCAGACGTAATTCTTACCTGCAAGTTTAACGTAGTAGTATTCCTACAGTTTGTAGTAATCCTGGGATTTACCCTGGATCATGGTGAATTTATTATATATTCCTGCGTGTCACTTTCGACAAGCACTACAATCCTTTACTTGGTGGTAACAGTAGCAAATACCAGCAGTGCATTTCAAACTTATGTGTTTTGATCGAAGTTTTGGGATACGTAATAGAGGGAAGCGTAACATGTGAAAAGAGCCACCATGAAGCAGCCCACAGAAATGTACTACCAGCAGAAATGAGTGGTACAGAAGATCACTCACATTGCCTGCATTTATGTAAAGAGCAGCGCATAACATGTTTGCAAAGTACAATAGGGATATACATTATTGCAATTACAGATTAGTTTAATATTTAATATGTGTACGTATGAAAAACGATATCATACATGTAGTTTAATAGAATTTTACTTTTTAATTTGATTTAAAACTTAAAATTGTCGTTGCAAGTCAAGTGTTTATACTTACACATTACAGAGTGTGTTATGAAAATTAACTTTGACAGAATCTCTGCGACAACTTGTTTAATTTTGACTGGCGCAATTCTCTGCAAACAGTTCTAATGACAACTTTCATAAAATAGAACTGTTTAAGTTCGATTCTTAATCCACATCAATGGACCGGCTTGTGGATGATTTGTCGGTACACCCGGTTCGTTCTTGTGGACAAAAATTCCCAATATCTTTACCGCCCGCCATTCGAAGGATGGGGGAAGGTAATGGTTTGAGTCCTGTTTGTCAGTTCACATGGGGGGGGGGACTCAGGTCTGGTCCGGGGGTCAG
>JBCAUG010034954.1:0-10110 GCA_038406175.1 Haplosyllis leylae | reverse complement strand
GTGATACATACAAAAATAATATCAAGTACAAGCTGATTCATGCGGTGCGACACAATTCTGATAAGAATTCTTGTTTAACATTTAAAATTTATTTGAAAACATGGAAAAAGTGAACAAAACGTCATGTGGATGGACTTTTCAGATGGAATTAATTCTGACAAAAATCAGTTTTGAGTGCTTAAATAGGGTAGAAACGAGCAATGTCTTGTAGCATTAATTCAAAAATAGTGTTTTCATGTTTTCTGTTGTATCTGTACACAAACTCATCAAGATGCCCATCTAGCATTTTTTTTCTGGGACCCCGTATACTTTTGAGTTTCATTTTCATGTTTCCCCAGAAATTTTCAATAGAATTTGTATGAACACCTGTCTGGGGATCTACATAGTGCCTATCATGAATAACAGTGAAATGTTGGTAATTATGAGACAAAATTTTGTACACTTGTGCTCCATTTGAGTGGATTCTGCAATTGGTATTAACACGATTTCTTATAATAGGAATGATGTGTACATGATCCCTCTTTGGTATGAATTGCAAGTGGACCTTGTAGTTTTGCATTTAGGTTTAGATCCTTTTCTGTATTTCTGCTTACCACCTAAAAATGTTTCATCAATGTGAACTTCACAGTTGTTAAATTTCACTGGAAAATTTACCAAGTACGTGGTCATAATATCTCGAAAATAATTGAACCACTGTATGGCTGTAGGTTTAGAAACATGTTTATTAAAGAATTTGACAACATCAGACACTGTTGATCCTGTGCTAAAGAAATACAGCAATCCTACTAATACACAGAGAGATAAGTGAGATTTGAAGAATGAATGTGTTCTGATTGAGTACCTTTTATGACAATGATTACACTGGAAAACTTGCTGATCACTGATTTTGATATCTGTTACCTTAGAACAGGCATGTCCGCAACAAATATAGTCATTCAGCAACAGATTTCTACCTCACAAAAAGCCAATGGCTTGTTTTACATCAGACAGAACAGGTGCCAAATCTAGTATTCCAATATTCATGTTCAAAAGCAACAAACAATAACAATTGAAAAACTGTAAAAGTCCACTAAATGGTACGAAATTTTTGTACAGTTACTCTGATGAACTCATTTCCAGAGAAATTTCCTCTTCTAATTTCACCATCAATTCTTCTAATTCCTCATCACTGGATATCTCTATGGGTGAACTAGGTAAATTTATCGGAGATGATGTTGGCTCACTAGTTTTGGAAGAAGTTCCTGGGTCTTGAAGTTTGTTGAATTTGAATGGTCTTGTTGGTACTTTCTGGGTGTAAGTCAGTGTTCTGTCACCTTCATCAGGGTCCAAGTCTGATATTGGGCTTGTATCTTCTTTGAACATAGCAGAATTGTTCCTTGGAGGTGTCGAAGGTACAAAGGTCCTCGGATAAATAGGTCCTGAAAATATATATTGTACAATTTTTTAGTCTAGAGAAACAATTTTGTACTTACAGTTATTGTAAAGTAAAAAATTATTTGAGTTAAAACAATAGTTACCTCCGTTCTTGAACCTCCACTTGTGTCCTGGAAATTGAAGAGAATGTATGAAACCATCATTTAGCAGCTCTTTCTTGATGTGTTCAGCACTTGTAAATTTTCCCAAATATATTCGATGTTGTCATATCCACTATTTGTTGCATGCTTTCCACCTTGAAAGGTTTGCGCACTGCAAGAACAAATTTGGAATCAATTTTTGACCCCAACTTTGCACCTGTATTTTGCTGAACTGGGACACAGTGCAAATTAAAAATATGTCGCAAAATATTATGAGTTATGGTGTTATTCATAGTATACCATTGTTGGTTTCTAAAGTTTAACAAGAAAATTTTTTGCTAGAAGTGAATTTGTAAATGTATGTAATTTTAATTCCAAATTGTTCCATTTGAAAAATATTCTTTTTTGGTCATGTGACCTGAATGCTCGCATCTGATTGGCTAATAGGTTTGTTTACATTTTACAATACCATCATAGAAATTTTGACAGCTCACATAAAACATTAAATTATTCACAGAAAATGATGATTTAAAAAGACCTACACTATGCAGTCATGAAGATGATGATCTACTCTAGTAGTGTACAAATTTTTATCTTATTAGGACCAAAGATGTGCATATAATCAATGAAACAAGCTTACCTCGAATATTGAAATGCCTGCAGTAGCCAACACGAGGAGTGACCATAACTGTTAGACAAATGACAGCAAGAAGAACAATATGTTCTCTAATGTGTCTAGATCTCGGGTTTCTTACAACAGCAATCAAAATGTTGGACATAGTGTTTGTCCTATGTTCGAAGAACATTATTTCAGCTTTAGTTTCCTTCAGAAATTTGATGAGCTTCTCTGCACAATAATCGAAACATTCGAAACTGTCACATAAATTGATCGCTTTGTACTCCATGTTTGGTCCACCCAGAAGGTGGTCAATTAATTCCACTGAAATTGATGTTGGTTGTGTATAATAACACTGGATCTCAATTTCCTCATCATGAATTTTGCGCTCTGCAGTTTTAGCCCATTGTACTTTATTTAGTTTATCTTGTACATTTTCCATTTTTGACAAAGCCATTGTGGCACGTACCTTGCCTTTGGGCCGTCACCAGAATTTGAAATTTTTCAGTTGAGTTGCTTGATTTTATATGATTTATTAATGTCGTCATTAGTGCACATGCAAAACAATTTAGACCAATAGAAATAGAAAAAATCTGCATGATACTTATTAGCCAATTGTTTTGAAATTCACGCTATTTTTAACAGAGAAATTGACATTGAGATATCAACAAAAACATGTGTCTTTGTGACGTTAGAATTGCATCATGGCTGACTGCGATACAATGAAAAGTGAATGGGAAATATTTTTCAAAAAAAGGATATATATTGTTCCATTTCAACCTTTATATTTTAGGAAGAAAAAGATACTAATGTTATGTAAATTGTGGCAAATGTACATTTATTTCCCTCTAATAGTTTTAAAATAATCAACAATAACGGAGTATTTAACGTTCACCGTACCAATTGATGCTATCCGAATCTAAGTTGATAAACTGATACCTTTCTCTGTGTAAGAACCTCTCATTTACGGTCAAAAAGGAAACAAGAGAATTGTCTTAATTTTGCCGTGAAAGTGATATGTATGACCGAATAAAGAGAGGTGGCGATTCAATAGAGTGACCGCAAAAACAAAAGAGGCTTAGGGCCCGTTTACACCGAGTGTCGGCGTCAACGCTGATAAAGCTTGCGAGTTCTCATTTACCACAACGGAGTCACTCCAAAATGGATTGCAGCACCATTCTGGAGTGACTCTTTATTTCCATTAATTTCAATGAGAGGTATGTCGCAAGCGTCATTGACGCTGACGCTTAGTGTAAACGGGGCCTTAGTTTGTAGCGTTTACTTTCAGGGAGAACCATGGCGGAGTTGCTGTTGGATTCCAACATTCGGTTCTGGGTTTTCTTACCGATTGTCGTAATAACATTCCTCATCGGAATTCTACGACATTACATCACAATACTCTTGTCGTCAGAGAAGAAAGTGGAACTGCAGCAAATAACAGACAGGTATGTCAAATGAGCGGCACCGAATTATGCGGTCGTTTTTGCCCATCGGGCCAAGCATGTGCTTTGGACTTGGAAGTAACTCACTTGCCCGTTTTTTAGTCGCGCCTGCTCATGTAGAACAACTTATCTTCTCCTTATGGTGTCTGTTTGCTTGGAGAGAGATTGATATTTTATGCAAGAAATTAACACCAGGTGACCCACTTATTAAAGAGACATGAAAAATAGGACAGACAAAGATCATACTTGGCGATGGTGCATTACCGCGGTATGGTTAACAAAGATGGCTGCCAGGTAGCTCATCAGCTGGTCAACTTATCCCCCTGCTTGAATAAGCTCAACCAATGGACACCCCACTTACCTTTGGAATCAAGTGGGGTATGTCTATTGGTTGAGGTTATTCAATCAGGGGGGATAAGTTCCACAACTGATGAGCCACCTGGCAATTCTTGGCAGCCATCTTTGTTAACCGTACCGCGGTGCACCGTCGCCAAGTATGATCATTGACTAAAAAAAGGTTTTGTGTTTTGGAACAAGTAAAGATAACCGCCCAAATACGAACGATTTCCGAAATAGTTATCCAAACACGTGTTTTTTACTGAAGACCAAACACTGGCATTTACACAGAAGCATTTTCCACTACCCTGAATTCGTTTTAACACATGTTTCTTTACAACATTTACAACAGAGTCAAACTCAACAAGTAACAAATCATTTATAAATGAACTGTACACAACAAATGCATCCAAAAATAAAATACAATTCAGACATTCTATATCTGAATGACTCCACCTTAACCTCTCAGACATGTGCATTTCATATCTGAACGATTCCACCTTAAAAAACTTTAGATGTGTGCATTTCATATCTGACTGATTCCACCTTAACATCTTTAACACACTTCATATAGCAATCTTCAAAAGACTCATTTAAAAAAAAACTGAGCAAAAGTATCACACGCTGGTTTAGACAATTCTATTTCATTTTAAGAAATTCTATGCTTTTCAAAACAATTTCTCCGTGTGACAAAACACTTTGCTTAAAGATCCTAGGAATTGATCTACAAAAATGAGCAAAAGAATCATACGCGGTTCTACACAATTTTATGCTATTTTAAGGTACATCTTTCCTTTAAAAAATATGAGTCTTCAGATCTTTACAGACTGTTTGTTTGGCTATTGATGTCTGATACAGCGACAAATTCAGTTTTTCCGCTCAGATTCCACAGATATGTTTCTCTCTGATAGAGACATCACCGTTACAGACGTAATTACGATAGCGTTAAGGTTTTATCAGCTTCTTTCATCCGATAACGTTTCACCGACCACCGCTGTAATCACCTGGGGTCAGTGCGCAGGTATTAGAATGCGTACTTGGGTCACCGGGTTCTTTGGGAGATACCACTGAGGAACGATGGTATCCATGACAACAGTCACTGACTTCTCATCAAACGTTCTGAATGTTGATGTTGTGAAGTTAAGTGCACCCCCATAATATGGCATCATGTTACAGTCAAGGATTCCATACTCCGGGGCGTAAATTAGTTAATTCTCCAGACCAACTGGTCTGTGCTGCCGCTGCTATACCACTTCTAGTGGGTATTCTGAAAAAGGCCAAGTTCTTTCTCCCTCCGCAGGAATATCTTCTTGGAACGCTGGATTCTGATGTCCTAGGTAGATAGTAAACCCTTTCTTCCTTTTCACAACACAGAAGTCCCCATTGGGTCCCATTACATAGAGCAGTGACTGGAAGAAAAATGTGGAAAAAAGCCAACCAAACGCCATGACAAGCATGAGGAATTTGCCAAGTTGGACGTAAAATAAAACGACGGAGGGCATGACACAGGCTCCTGCGATAAACGTTGTACTGGCCGCCATGCAAATGGCAGGTCCCACCTTCTTAAACGCTTCATTCACTCGAAGTTTTCTGTCTATGTGAGCTGACAGTCTGTATCCCATTCCGTAGTGGATACAAAAGTCTATTGATAATCCAACAGACATAGTTAATATAACTGATTCAACAACATTTAACTCCCAACCAAGAAGAACTAGGGTTCCAGCACAAACTGAGATGATGAGGAATATTGTGAGAATGGCGTAGAACGTGATCACGGCGTTCCGTGACGTCACCAGCATCATGCCGAATGCTGCTGCCATGGAAACACCAATGGCCGCATAGGTGCCAGAGGCCAAGGACAACTGAAGGTCAAGGAGATCAAAGTGTTCGTATCTTGACGTCATGAATCCTTCTTTTAACCTCGTTGGTGCTGCGGCTAACTTATCTTCCATCCAGTCCTGGACTTCCGTGTAGAACTTATTCATAGTTTGGAAGTGAGCTGTCCACCCCTGGGTGCTGGTGAACATATAACTGTACGCCTTCATCTCCCGGGAGGTGGCCGAATAAAACGCGAATCCAAATGAATCGTAAACGTTTAATATCCCGGAAAATACCAAATCCGTGAAATGGTAGTGACACTTTTTGAATCTACTGGATTCTATAGGGATGCCTGTTAATTCACAACAATCATTCAATTCATCAATCCAGTGCTCACCCAACTGCGCTTTCAAAGTATCACAACTTTTAGTCAAATAAGAATTAAATATATCCAGACTGCACTGTAATCCTTGGATTTCCGACTTGTCCACGAATGAAGCGTTTAACAGATCGTGACAGAAGGTTCGCATCCACATCTGATTCTCTGGTTGGCTGAGATCAAACGACGTGTCGAATTCCAGGTCTCCGTTAGACATAGGGTCCAGGTGGTTCCCATTGTCCTCGTCCTTAACGCCCCACAGCGCTAGAAGGATGATCCCGGCGCTAGTTCTCTGGGTGTTCACTCGCTGGTAGAACCGGAACTTGTACTTGAGGTCCTGGAACCAGACCTCTATCGGACTGTCTCTGCTGAACAGTGCGTAGTCTTGGCTCGTGGGGAGATTCAGTTTGGGTTTTACAAATGTCACTACAACCCCTCCCACGCCTAATTCAAAGAATATGATCAGCCACACAAACCAGAGTTTGCTCACACACGCTGGAAGGAACTGATTAAATATTGTCTCACACAGCTTTTTGCACCTAGCCATGCAGTTAGTAAAACACGCACAGCAATTCACTCTGGAAAAACAACACTGGTTCAGTTTCTCCACAGTTATGATAGAGGCTGGAATATAAGTAATAACCAGGAAATAATTCACAACTATGGCTGTTCCAGAAATTATTCCAAACCCTTTAATATCTGTAATATCACTCACTATGTTCGCATAGAGGGCTGCACCTGTTGTTAAACTTGTAACTAGAATAGAGAGGGCAGCATGGTGCAATGCTTCAGCCATCCAATAAGCCATATCCTCCTGAGGGTGCAGCTCCCTGGCAAGTTCATACGCATCATAAATGATGAAGACGTCATCAGCAACAACAGCGATGAGGATTAAAGTCGACGGAAATCCCAGAGCAGGCATGTGGGGGATTGCAAAGGGAACCATGTAGAAAAAATAGGCGATTCCGAAGGAGAATATGACGTCAAATAGAGTGAAGAACGTCAGTAGGGCTGATTTACAGTAAATCGCCATGATGATGAAAATCAGAGCCATCCCGACGATGAAGAAGGTCATCTCCCGGAACAGGAAGTAGAAGAAGATCGGGAACCTGTTCATGGCGTCCACCCCTATGATTTCCACGTGCGTCCCCTTCAAATCTGCCGCGTGTATCTCGTTCAGGTAAAAGTCTCGGTTACTGCAAAATACAAAGTTTTGAAATGATGTAAATTGATGTTTATTTCAGCTTTATTTTGTCCATGTTTAGCTGTAGTAGGTGATTGGTGGCTAAACTGGCATATCCATTCCCCTCCTGTAAATTTGGTAATAAAAAAATCTGGTTTCTTTCCTTTTCAGCTGTTTTTGGTTGCTTTTGGTGTTCTGGTGTTTGTCAAATCAATTAAAGACCAATGAGGAATCCCTTTCACGGCCAATGAAATGTAAAAGAAAATTGTTGCAGGATGTGTGGCGAGCATTGATGGATTTGAGAGTAGGAGATTCGCAACAGTGGTCGATGCGAGGTGCACGAAATCCTGGATCGGTCCCCAAGAACATCAATTCTGGATTGAAGCACACTCAAAAGCAAAATCCACTTGAGGATACCCCTTACGGGAATGCTGAGGCGTATCAGAATGTTACAGCTGATAGATATAATTGATACTTACGATTCCTCTTCCAGCTCCAGCCACATTGTCGCGTACGTCAGCTGTTCGTTCTCTGGAGTGTCCTTCCCCAGAAATTCGGAATCAGTGAGTTCGTTTAGGATATTATAGATAGCCTGATGCTGACATTCCATGGGAGCCTATAAACAGAGAGTTCAAAATCAGCATGGAAGAAATAATCACCCAAACGACATTCCTTCTGTGTCAGCAGATCTGATTGGTCAATTCAAAAGTCCACAAGGGAGCCAGAGCTATTGGCGTCTATGCTACCGGCACACAACAACGTTGTCATGTAATTGGTGGCTCGTCAGAGCTACCTATGTGGTTGACGGACGGTTTTTCGGTCACTTTTTTTTGAAGGTGAAGGGGAACTGTGCGCATACACGTGAGTCACATACAGCTACCGTACACGTAATTAACTAACGTGCACGGTGAACTCACATGTGGTGGTGGGGGCACTCACATGTGACATGCTAACGTGCACGGTGAACTCACATACAGCTACCGTACACAGTAATTAACATGCACAGTGAACTCACAGGTGGTGGTGGGGGCACTCACATGTGACAGGCTAACGTGCACGGTGAACTCACATACAGCTACCATACACAGTAATTAACGTGCACAGTGAACTCACGTGTCGTGGTGGGGCACTCACATGTGACATGCTAATGTGCACGGTGAACTCATGTACAGCTACCATACATAGTAATTAATGTGTACGGTGAACTCACAGGTGGTGATGGGGGACATTCACGTATGACAGGCTAACGTGCACGGTAGACGAGCCACCTGAGTGAAACTGTCATTCCTTGATATTTTCAAATTATAAAGGTTTATACACACGAATCGAAAGCAAACGCGAAAAACGAACATCTTCTTTCACAGGTGAGCTTGCAACGTACAGCTCTGGTGGATATATCGCTCAACTCGGACCCAACTCCTACATCGCTGGACTGATGCTGGATCAGCTGAAAAAATACAAGTGGATAGGCGAGTTCAATTGCTTCTTGTTCTCAGTTGTTTCTAATCTGCAAACCACCTACTCCTTGGACAATTAATATGAATTAGGGACTAATTTCCAGATTTTCGCCTGCAGTGTTTTCTGCAGCTTATTTCTGATGTCTTCATCTATTGTACTTGACCATTTGTTTATGATTAACCATGGTTTTTTCTTCACTGTCTGTAGACTTGTACATTTGTTTATGATTAACCATGGTTTTTTCTTCACTGTCTGTAGACTTGTACACTTGTTTATGATTAACCATGGTTTTTTCTTCACTATCTGCAGTCATGTACACTTGTTTATGATTAACCATGGCTTTTTCTTTACTGTCTGTAGACTCACACACTTGTTCATGATTAACCATGGTTTTTTCTTCACTGTCTGTAGACTCATACACTTGTTTATGATTAACCATGGTTTTTTTCTGTAGACTCGTACACTCGAGCCGTGTTCCTGGAGCTCACGACTTTTAACGTACCACGTGACCTGTGGGCGCACGTCAGCGTCATGTTCGAGTTCCCAGCAACGGGCGGCGTCATAGCAACACCTCAGGTAACGTCATAGCAACTCCTCAGGTAAAGTCATAGCAGCGCCTCAGAAAGCGCCATAGCAACTCCTCAGTCACAGCAACTCCCCTGGTAACGTCATAGCAACACCTCAGGTAACGTCAGAGCAACTCCCAAGGTAACGTTATAGCAACTCCTCAGGTAAAGTCATAGCAACGCCTCAGTGAACCACATTTAACTCCCCAGGTAATGTCTCAGTCTATGGAACTGGAAAAATGTTGCATTTTGAACGTCAAAAAAGTTTTCAAAGCTTAACGTCACGCGAAAACTGTATTTTGCCCACGTCATGGATGTTACCATTGCTACAATGTCCAAGTTACCGAATAAATGATGTAAAAGGCACGATTCCTTAAGGTGCAGTTACATGTGAGAGAAAGCGAAAGCGAAAATTCTCTTTGATCTTTGTCGCTGCTCTATGTAACTGTGTATCCATTCCAAACGAGGCGTCTTTTTCGCTTTTCGTTCCAATAATATTATTTCCTTGGAATATTCTCCGATTAACTTGAATCTTACATAGAAAGCAGATGCACCACTATTGCAGTAATTGATACACTTCATCAATGTTTGTTACAGGTGTTGACGTTCCACGTGTTCGGAGGAGTCGGCGCCATGTCTATCGTTGTCCTCATTTGTTTCGTGCTCTACGTTCTACTCTTGTTACAGGTGTTGACGTTCCACGTGTTCTGGGGAGTCGGCGCCATGTCTGTGGTCGTCCTCATCTCCTTCGTGCTCTACGTTCTACTCCTGTTACAGGTGTTGACGTTCCACGTGTTC